>BLSH010100094.1:256856-273062 GCA_018402905.1 Glandirana rugosa | reverse complement strand
TGGGGTTGTAAATGGGGTTCACTCAGAACAGAGACCAGTCACTAGTGGGGTACCACAATGCTCTGTATTGGATCCTGTTCTATTCAACCTATATGTAAGTGATATAACTAAAGGTTTGTTGGGCAATGTATGTCTCTTTGCTGATGATACAAAGGTGTGTAATAGGGTTGATATCCCTGGAGGTGTCTGTAACATGGAACATGATTTGGCATTGCTGGAAGATTGGTCAAAGCAGTGGAGACTGCAGTTCAATATTTCTAAATGTAAAATAATGCATCTAGGGAAAAAGAATCCCCTTAGAGAATACAGCATTGGGGGTACAGTGTTAGCCAGCACTACAGAAGAAAAAGATTTGGGGGTGCTTATTTCAGATGATTGCAAAATGAGCAAACAGTGTAACCAGGCAGTGGGAAAAGCAAATAGAATTCTGGGATGTATCAGTAGAGGGATCACCAGCAGGAGGAAGGAGGTTCTGATTCCTCTATATAGATCTTTAGTGAGACCTCACTTAGAATACTGTGTCCAGTTCTGGAGCCCTCACTTACAAAAAGATATTGATAAAATAGAATGAGTTCAGAGACGGGTAACAAAAATAGTGAAAGGTCTGGGGGATAAAACATATCAAGAGCGACTTCAGGAACTTAATATGTACAGTCTGTAGGAAAGAAGGGAGAGGGGAGACATGACTGAAACCTTTAAATACATCAAGGGGGTGAATAAGGTTCAGGAGGGCAGTCTTTTCAATATGAAACCAAAATCAAGAACACGGGGACATGACCTCAAACTAATTGGGGGGAAGTTCAAAACTAATCTTAGAAAGTATTATTTTACTGAAAGGGTGGTTGATGATTGGAATAAACTACCAACAGAGGTTGTGAGACAGTCAACAGTAAATGGATTCAAACATGCTTGGGATAAACATAAATCCATAGTCAAACAACAAGGTTAATGTACAAAATAAATAAATAAATAAAAAGGGGCAGACTCGATGGACTACTCAGTCTTTTTCTGCCGTCACTTTTCTATGTTTCTATGTTTCTATGTTGGGTACAGCGTCGCATGACCGCACAATAATTCAAAATGCGACAGCACAGAAAGCTGAAAATTGGTCTGGGCAGGAGGGGGGCTTAAGTGCCCAGTAAGCAAGTGGTTAATATTACATGAAACAGTAGCAAACATCAGTGCCCTATATTTTCCATAGGTGATGCTTTAAAAACTTCTACAGGTCATCAGTTTAGAGTTAGCTATGAATAATGAGCCCAGAATTATTTCTCTCACTCTGGCATGTGTGGTGATATGTAATGTATTTGGCGCAATCAACATTTTCATGCATAGGCCTCCGTGACACATGCTTTTATGTCTACATATTCCTGTTTGTGGTGATGGCAGAGCTCAAAATGTCTGGGTAGGGGGGCATTTTAATGATTTTTTTTCTACTTAATTTATTTGCAAAACTTTTTTTTTATCACATAGGGGACAAAAAGTGATGATTTTTTTTGTTGACATGTTCTCTTCAATGAGACATCAGGGATCACGTGTCCACCGGTGAAGCTGATCACCTTCTTCCAACGCCAGCACACGTGCTGCAAAGGCAGCAAAGTGAAACGGGTCCGGAAGTCACTTTTTACATGTCACTTCTGGGTCAGTAACAGGAAATAGAAGCCAGCAAATAAACATTTGCTGCCCCCCCCCCCTTCTACCCAGCAGTACCTGCCATACTAGTCCTAGGTCCTGTTGGGATACAAAATAAACCAAGCCTACCACTATGTTGAAGCCAGTATTTAGGTTGGTCACTAAAGGAGTTGAGAATGTTCATGCAATAAATTATATGAATATCTCCTTCAATCATCCAATCATGTGCAGATGAAGTAAGAAGTAAATAGGATTTTTTCTAGGAACATTCTCAACTTTTACAACTCCACTAAGATCTTTCATCACAGCCCTTTGTACCTCTTGGCATGGATACACAGATTTTCTCAAGCTCTGTTGTTATTATCATTGCACCATCGTAATAACACAGATAAAGTTACATTTATATGTAATTTTTAATATTTAATAAATGTCTGTGTTTTCAATAGGTAGGACATTTTCTGTGTGGCTTCAGTTCACACTAATGCTCTGTGTTGGTGAGCACTAAAAAATATTTGGACATGTTGCATTTTTTTTATTTATTTATTTCAGGTACTTATATAGCGCCATCAATTTATGCAGCGCTTTACATATACATTGTACATTCACATCAGTCCCTGCCTTCAAGGAGTTTACAATCTAAGGTCCCTAACTCACATTCATACATATACTAGGTCCAATTTAGACAGGATCCAATTAACCTACTAACATGAATTTGGAGTGTGGGAGGAAACTGGAGCACCCAGAGGAAAACCCACGCAGGCACACGGAGAACATGCAAACTCCAGGCAGGTAGTATCATGGTTGGGATTCGAACCAGTGACCCTTTTTTGCTGCTAGGCAAAAGTGCTAACCATTGCACCACTGTGCCACCCATTTTATGCAGTATGTCCTGTACATTGTAAAGCGTGACAGGAACTGCATTGTATTTTATCATTAATTTCACTAATTGTAGCAGAGGGCAGCAAAAGCTCACACTGCATATCAGTGCACACATGTTAGGTGCACAGTAACGCATGCTGTTTGGTGTGAATGAGCCCTTACTGTTGGTATTTAAAGTCACCAAAATCTCTAAAGGCAGTGAGGGAAAGAAGAAACCAGGAAGGATTCTCTACTTATTTAATATAATTATATACATTAATTCAATTAGGACAGCTCTTAAATATAATCTATTTAGCTAATTGTTAAACCCAAAGCAGCATTAGCAGCACTCGCATGTAGTTACATCAAGTTGTAATGGGTTACTGCTGGGGTATGTGCACATCATCAATGTTGTCTATTAACCTCCCTGGTGGTAATCCCGAGTGTGGCTCGGGGTGGAATTTCAGTACCATTAGCGGTAACCCCGAGCCACACTCGGGATTGCATCGCTGGATCCAGGCAGAGCTACTCACCTTGTCCCCTGGATCCAGCGATGTCCCCCGCAGTGTCTGCGGGCTGTGTCCACCGCCAGATGACTCCTGTGTGCCGGGCTCCATTCCCTGCGAGCGTCCCGTCGCACAGGGACGGAGACCAGCGGGAAATTCAAAAAGTGAAACACACACAGCACATACAGTACATTGTAATCTTATAGATTATATTACTGTATGAAATCATTTCACATCCCCATTGTCCCTAGTGGTTTGCCCAGAACCCTGCATGCACTTTTATATTATTTATGTCATTCTTTCTGCCTGGAAACATGAGAATGTCCATAGCAACCAAAAAGTGTCCCTTTACGTCAAAAGTGGTTTTTGATCGGCTAGAACAGTGTTTTTCAACTCCAGTCCTCAAGGCACACCAACAGGTCGTGTTTTCAAGATTTCCATTAGTTTGCACAGGTGATTTGATCAGTTTCACTGCCTTAGTAATTACCACAGCTGTTTCATCTGAGGGAAATCCTGAAAACATGACCTGTTGGTGTGCCTTGAGGACTGGAGTTGAAAAACACTGGGCTAGAAAACACAGATAGTAAATAAGAATGATTTGCAGAATTGAGTGATACTGATTTTTGGGGAAATTTATCATCAGAAACTGAAAGTGACGGCAGCGACAATTCTGCAACTGAGCAAATTTCAGTGTTTTTGGTTTGATTACATTATTGAATACATTTTATTACTATTACGTTATTATTTTTGATAATTATTTTTAGCTATTTATTATATTATAATTTATGATTTCATTTTTCAAACTTTATCATACCCGGGATGTCTACTAGACTCTTGTTTGGACAGATTTAAGTGAGTTATTCCTAAGAATTACAGACCTACAATATAAAACGCCAAATTTTCATGCAAAATAATCGTACCGCTTTCAGCGCCAAAAATCTGAAATAATCATCCCGCCAGGGAGGTTAAGTGGAATTATCAGGTATTTCAGTATAACATCTGTTACTACACAGAGAATTGAGCAGTTTCAAGATTATTAATTTCAGTACAGTCTGACATTGATACCTGTAATTGCAACTTGGTTGTTTGGATATACTATCGCCATTATAATCTGAAATTGTGTTTAAAGGAGAAGTCCAGCCAAAGCTTCTTTGGCTGGGCTTCTCCTATGGATCACAGGAGTGCAATTCACAATTCGCTCTCTGCGGATTTCCGTCCAGGCACCGCATCATCACGACAATGGGAGTTGGGATCCACCAGGTGCCTGGACGTACATCCGTCTCAGCCTCTCAGCGAGCTGCTGAGAGCCTGAGGCTACTGCTCCCATCCATCCACAGCCCAGCGCTCCACTGAGCATGGGGGAGTAGAGCAGAGAGCTGCTGATTGACTGTCAGCAGCTCTCTGCTCGGGGAGTTCTGAGAACCGAGCCATCGGCAATGTTCGATCAATCCGTTCTCAGTGTAGAAGCGCCAGGGGACAGATGTAGCATCGCACCGATGCTGCATCCACCTAGGTAAGTATAATAGGGGAAAAAATATACTTCTCTTTTAAAGTAAAGCTTTACATAAAATGATGCAAAGTGATAATGTGAACACAAAGGAGGCATTCTCAGGTACCTGCATGTACCCATAAATCTCTCCATGAGCACCTAAGGAGCTCTGAAAGGTTGACTTGCCTGCTTCACTATTGATCCTTAAATATGGGGGTAAAATTGGGAAGCAAATTAATGATTTATTCAGACACCATAGTATGTCTGTATGCCAATGATTTAGTGTTATAATAATTGTAACCCCTGATGTTCCCATCCAATCTGAAGGCTTCCATTGCTCTGTAACACTTGGGAGTTTTTCTAGTTTCAGAGCATATCATAGTGTGCCCTACCCTCTAGTTTACTGTAGTGGCAGCCACCAACACTGGATCAGAATCTCAGCTTCAGTAGGTAATTACTTTCCCAACAGGTCTCCTTTGGTATTAGCATCAGTAATCACAATTTTTGCAGCCTAAAACAGAAGAATTAGAAAGTTCTTCATTGTTCAGGTAACATGGAATTGTCTCCTTTCTTTTGTATAGTGGTCTGTACAGTTGAGGGTAGCTACATAAAGTAATCAACATGCCGTTTACTATAGTGCATTCCCGTGTGAGTTTTTTTTCTAAGTAATCATATGACAGCTGGGCTGGAGCTTGTACAGGAGGACATTATCATTCACTTGTTTCTATGGCATTGTGAAATCTAAAGTTAGCCCTAAACATGCGATAGGAAATATAAAAAAGTTACTTTACTGCATATGATTGGATGTTACGCTTCACTTCATCTCACATCACACTTAAGTAAATTAGACACTGTGATTACATTTTTCTAATTTATTTACCAAACTTTCAAACTTCTGTAGCACAGTGGAAACTGCACAAGTAGTAATAATAAAAGTAATTTAGCAAAAAGAAAACTAATCCAGTTTAGATTTAGTAGTGTTAATCATGTGAATGTGCCGCAGTGAAGGTCATCTCGATGCTCAGGCTTTTTGCCAGCAGACCAGCAAGATATTATTTAATTCCATTAGATTTTTTTTCTCTGCAGACCCAGATGAGTACAACAGCAATCTGCAATGATATGTATATTTAAACTGCCAAGGTTTCTCTTTACCCCCTGCTAAAATCTGTCGAGTGAGTTTAAGAGAAAGTTGTGTCACGTTATAACAAATATAAAATAATTAAGAGAATGCGCCAGCTTAAAGGTCAGTATGTTGCTGTGGCAAGTCATGCTAATAACAGTTATTCTGGTTTACACGGGAGACTTCTTATTTATTTTATTTCCCAGACCTTCTCCAATACTACTTGTAAATTAATCAGTGGATACAAATAGCAGCTATCTCTTTCTCCTGTTGTGCACAGCTTTTGGGCTGACGTATTGAAAGTCACTTTATAGTCAATTTGCATATGCATTCCTAACATAAACTAAATGTTAATAGTTCCCATGACATTTTCATCTAACTGATGGCCAGATTCGAGACACTCCACATACATAGCAACCAAGCAAACTGGAATTTCAGATTTATTAGCACGACAAAAGTTGATTAAGTGTGCATTTTTTATATGACCAGTATATCTCTGATTGCCAAAGAGTATTCCCTAGCAGCTATAAAATATGTTTATACAAACAATGCAAAGGGTGTTTTTAGGAAGAAATAAAATTACTCATTATTTCAAACATAAATTATGAATTCATTGAGAAAACAACTTGACCTTTTAATCTTGAAAATAAACTGTAAATAACTTTTAGAAAACTAGTTAAATCATGACTTATTTATATTGAAAATAAAAAAAAATAGGTAAAATGTTGTTAGTATATTTTTACTGGAACCTCATGATGGGATTCGGCAGATTTTATGGTAGTATATTGTAGGCTATAAAGCTTTATATTTTCATTTTTCTGAAGTTTTAAACCAGCATAATATGAGTTAAGAAAATCAAATATAATGCTATATTGGGAAGCGTAGGAAAATATGTCCTTTTTTTAAGTGCAGTTTTTTTTACTTAATGCTTTTATAAGATGTGTCTATTCAACAAAAATAAAATGTACTTTTCCCTACTTTTTTTTCTAATGTGGATTTTTTTTAGATCCTTAATGAATCTAACGTTAATGTATAATGGAAAAAGTGAACATGTCATTTTCAAAGAACAGGTATAGAAAAATGTAAGTTATTGCAAATGTCATCAAATTGTGCATTTAAGACATTTCATCTTTATGTGTGTATGTGAGAATATGTTTATTCAGCTTATAATATTTTATCTTTAAATATAATTAAAGTGGTTCAAAAGCCTCAAGGTTTTTAACCATAATGCATTCTATGAACGGGTGACAAGTCACCCGGTCTGTGTCAATAGATGCAGACAGGATGGCTCGGGAGCAAGCACACATGAGTGCCCCAATGGAAAGTGGCGGGGAACCCCAGAAAAGGAGGATCAGGGCTGTTCTGGGCAAAACCATTTCACAGAGTTGGTAAGTAAAACGTTTGTTATTTTCATTTTTTTTTAAATGATGGTTTAATGTCACTTTGAAGTGAACACACTCATGTCACGTTTTTAGATGTCACTGTCTTAGATATGAATTCTCTTCACTTTGGAGGGATTTCCCATTGGTTCCACTAGGACAGGAAGCAAATTGAATTCTTCTCAGTGAGACACATATAGGAAAAAGAAACCCGATAGCGGTTTCACCCTTTCCTACTTTATTCCACAGTAAAAAAAGAGAGAAAAAAAAATGATTGTACAAATACTTTAAACTGTGTGGTATTGGAAACTTGACTTTTGGGTGTTTTTTTGTAGACAACTATTTCTATATTAAACTTACAGAATCTTTGTTCACATAAAAGCACCAAATCATTGCAGCTTGTAGTTTAAGAATATAACAGCTTTGAAAACATTAATCATTTAGTAAATTACCCTCTATGGCCTTGTGCCCATGTTATCACTTGACCTATAATGCATTTGATTAAGCAGAGTTTAATACATAGAGAACACACAGGAAACTGAAATTGGATCGGTTGCTATGAATTATCACATTTTGCACATCAGCATTGCTCCTTTTACTGCCTTACTGAAAGAGCCTGGAAAGTAGTAAAAGCCTATATATTGGATCAGTGAACCCAAGTCAGATCAGAGAGAGGGAGGGAGTTCAGGTGAAGGCTATGGGACCAATTTACTAATGTAGTTATTTTTTTCTGACCTGTGTTACTTCATCCAGGTTTAGGGAAAGATACAAATTCTGCTTAATCTGTTAGTATAAAAATCAGTGTTTAGTAAATCAGCCTTAGCCACAAGCTAATACATTTGTTGAAAATGTGCATGAAAGTATTCTAGGAAACATATTTTTGCTGTATCTGTCTGTTTAGCTGCCATTTTTTTTTCAGTTTCACATCAGTACTATATATTGCAAAGCACAAGTGCAAATGCAGCCTTGGCAGTTGGCATTTGCTTTCCCAAAGCCACAGCTTTCAAGATAGACCATTTCCATAAATGCTCCAATTCTGTTGAAGCAGCCTTATTTATCCCTATGGAGGATGCTTGCTTATGCCAGGACACCACAGCCGGGATATACACAAAGCTAAGCATATGGCTGGTGGTTATGGTGTATAAAAAATGTGAAAACCCCAAGATCTTGCTATTTACACAGTAGACCCATATTACCTCTATAGTGAATACTTGTACACAGAGCATGTTAGCTGTGCACGTGCATCAAGGACCACAAGAAAAGAACTGTGGCAGATTGTGTTGTTAGACTTTCAGCATCCACATGCCCTTTCATCTAGCTTTACCTGAACAAGTATTGCTCCTAATAAATAAATTATGTTGGTACAATGATGATTACTTCATTCCCTTCTGCTGAGATAATTGGGCACTATGCTTTTTCTTCCCACTCAAATCCAAAAGTTATTCCTCACTTCGATTACTTGTCTTGTATCTAAGCTTGTGGGGTCAGGTATTCAAGTGACATTCAAAGGCTCTTCAAATAAGTGAACTCCCAAGAGGTCAAAGTTAGTGGTCTATATATAAAAACTCCTAATATTGGAGGAACATTAGGTAAAGTATTTAGGTATGCAATTAGTAGACTAAAGAAGCAGAGTAGAATCAGATTATATTTCCAGAGGGAAAAGGGCAATTATTTTTAACTCTAAGTAACAATAATATCTCTTAGCATTATTTCATGTTAAACTGGCTGATGCCAGGTTCATTTTGATGAAAGGTTGTGGATTACACTTGTCACTGATTTTTCCTCTCTAATTTTTGAATTAATTAGAAAATGGCTACCGGGGATGCAGGAATCATCATGGATAAATCAGAATCTGTAGCCACTAGACAAGTATCTACAACTCTGGTGCCCCATCTTTTTTCTGAGAAAGACTCTAAGAACCATCATACCTTGTGACCGCGATGGCTATTCCATACTATCACACAGGGGTGGTCATACATTGGCCACATTGTAAATATAAGGGTATGCTTGAGAATGACTGCAGTTTGAAGATAACAATGTCAAGCAGAGCTAAAGTTAAACATGATAAGAAATTGTTTTATTTCAAAAATGAACTATTGCAAATAATACATACATGTAATAACATAAATATAACTAAATTGTATTATACCTGTACTGTGTAAAATTATCCTTTAAAATTCCAGAAATGTAATTCTGTAAAAAGGGACATAGTTTTGGTACATATTGTTAACAATAAACATTTTGGCCTTTCTTTGCTTTTTTTAACAAATGTTAGGATCACCAGTTAATTCTAGCTATGAGTACAGCCACATATCATAAAGCTTTAGGTTTATATTTCTGTTCCTGCATTCATTTGGCAGAATGTATATCGTTAATAGAGACACTGAAGAAAATACTATTTGGTCTTTCATTTATGATTAATAACAGTCCTGGTGTTTGTATGCGTGTATATCTAAAAAAATATATATATCCAATTAAAGTGTTTGTGATAAGGAATTTATTACAGATTCCATATGTGTAACGCAAAATTTAAAAAGTATTACCTTGCCAGCTATGTGTTCATAAAAATATTCCTGCAAACCTGACAGTATATTGAATATCAGAATGTTTTCATTTGTTCTTGTTGTGTGTGGCAAATAATCATGGTACATGGTACCTACTTGTCTATGATAGCTGAATGATGTTAGCAGTTCAGTCTGAGAAACTTGCTCTGTAAACTTGTTTTTGCTAAATATTGTTGGAAATACTAATTGAAACTGTCAGTAATATAATAGGCCATTGTAAACTATAATTTATATGCAATTAATGATAATTGAGATCTTATAATATTTGACAATGTAATGTGTACCATTTTACCTTCTGTCATGGTTTTGTTCAAATGTATGCAAATTAATTTATTTTCCAAAGGGATTATTTTATATAATGTGTATAATGTGTCTAAAAGCTAATTGCACTCATTCATGTATATTTTGTAACTTATAAGATCTGTCCTGTCTTTTGCTTTATCGTATGTATACTTTTTTCTTACAGACATCATTTCATTATAAAAAAGTACGCTACTCTTTCCTAAATGTCACTGTAAAATTAACAATAAAGTCTAATAAGATGTTTTATACAGTTTGGATATTTTGTCCTGAATTTACTTGTTAGTCACATACAAAATATGTTAAAGAATGTGTAAAAAAATATAATAAAATGGAGTCACACAATATTCCTATTTCAAAAAGTAGAACCCCAGAAAAAAAGTTTGGATATAGTAGGGATGGGATAGAACCTCTTATATTTCACCTCAGATTATACTTCTATCTATAAGAACAGATCTCTTAGGGACAGAGACATAAACATCAACTCTCTCTCTCTCTCTCTCTCTCTATATATATATATATATATATATATATATAATCCAGTGGTTGCCACTGCACACATAAAAAAAAATGGGCCCAGAGGCACAAAAATACTGTAGTACATATAATCCAGAAGAGAGAGCAGCACACATGGGTCTTGAGAGGTGAACACACAGAGAAGATTTTATTTTGACATTTTGGCAATGCCCAAGCTCGTCTTCCTCAGGAAAACAGACAAGTGAAGCAACGCAACACATATACCCTAAAACCCCTCCTATCATTATCATCCACATGTGATGACATCAACAAGTGCAAATGTCAAAGTTTCAGCTAAAAACATTCATGGTCAAATGTCCAAATTTGGGAGAACAGAAAAACAACAACAAATGTACTTACACAATAGACATCAATAAAAGAAAGAGCCAAATCCAGGCACTAAAGACAAGTCAGAGACGAAAAAACTAGAGTAGGAGAGCATGGTGAACATGTACAGAGACAAGTACAAAACAGACATGAACCCAGTGTAAAGTATTTATTTCCACCTTCAGCAGATTTATTTGGTAACTTTACACTTGGTTATGTCTGTTTTTGTACTTGTCTCTTATTCTGCATTTCTGGTGTTACAGGCTGCTCTGCAGCACCCTCCTTGTATTTTTTCCTATATACATTTCACCATGCCCTTCTACTCCAGCTCTGCCTCAGCATGGGTGACCATCTTGCCTAGGCAGCATGATACTCTGTCATGTAGTATTTTTGTCTCTGACTTTTGTCTTTAGTGCCTGGATTTGGCTCCTTCCTATTGATGCCTATTTTGTAGCTACTTTTTTGTTGTTTTTCTGTTCTCCTAAATTTGAACTTTGGCCATGATTGTTTTAAGCTGGAACTTTGACCTTTGTACTTGTTGATGTCATCACATGTGGATGATAATGATGGGAGGGTGTTTAGGGTATATATGTTGTGTTGCTTCCCTTGTTTGCTGCCCTGAGGAAATCAAGCGTGTGCCTCATCGAAACCTCAAAATAAAATCATCACTGTGTGTTCACCTCTCAAGACCTGTGAGAGCCGTTATCTCTTTTGGAATATATATATATATATATATATATATATATGGTAAAAGCTAAAATCAATATGTTACGCCTGTTTATAACCAAACCAATACACTCCTGCACTCAAGGAACCTCTAACCGAGGGTGACAGTATAGCAGGGGCCCCTCATTCGATGATAGCCACACTAAAATGATGGTAGATACAGGTCTTGCTGCCCTCTTCTGGATCATGCGGATCAAGCAAAGAAAAGACAAACAAGAGAGGCGCACCGACCTTGTGCCGTACCATTAAAACGTTTAATAAATAGTATAGATAAAATCCATATACTCACAAGCGGAGCTGATAATAAAACCTTTTGGAATTCAACAATACATCCAATGGAAACTATGGTAGAACCTCAGCAGAGGACCTGGATGTTAACCATAGGACAAAGGCTGACGCGTTTCCAGGGCGAACCCTCTTCATTAGAGCCTAACTTCTCATGCCACAAGCACCTCCATATATACACACATGTTCACTCTAAATTGTCACATGACTATGGGCAGGCCTTACTCAGTCTAACTGGCCCGCCCCTTCCTGGGAGGGGATATTGTTCCACCATTTAACCCTTTGATCATACAGAATGTATATATCATATATATATAGTGACATATAAAGACACAGACTGCGCTATTGTCAACATAGATACAATTCCAATACAGTCAGGTGATATAGCATAGTAAAACATGATAAAATAGAATAGATTAAAACAAAATTTGATATAACCATGATCCAACCCACATTCCCCCTTTTTTCCTTAAAAAACAAATAACAGTTTTTGTTGTGCATAATTGGATCTCTACTTTCCCTGTGTCAACGCTTCCCACATAGTGAGGTGTAATCTTAATAGTGCACTCTTACATTAACCATGTTGATCATACTTTTATTGTTAGTCTTAGTATCAGCAACCATCACTCCCTATTATTGTGCTGTCACTCCTCTACAGAGATGTGAGGAAAGATACTGACCATTCATTGTGGGAGGTTTGTGGGAACAGTGCACACAGACACACATAGAGGGGAGAGGGGGGGAGGAGGGAATGAGGAACGGGATGCTAGAAGTAGGGATGGGAAGGACACCCTCTCCTTACCCTTTGTGGATGCCGCAAACCATTGTGAGGAGTAAAGTGCAGATCGATGCTGCAGTCACAGTCGGAGCGTCCATGACAGCTGAGACGAAAACAGTCCGCCTCTCTGGAAGTGGAATGCCCGTGCGTTCCACCAACGTCATTTCCGGGTCGCCGTGGGCTTAACTTTGGATGGCTAACAGGCGGGGGCGGGTCGCAGCGTCCCCGACCAGTTGAAGCAGCTCACCTCACAAGACACCCCTACTGTCAGTGAACACAATAATGCTCCTCCCCTTAACAAATAGGTAGACAGTCCCCAAGGGAAGGGGGGAGGTCTGCTCTTATGAGTTTCCAGCTGTATGGGGCAAACCTCGGGAGGAGCCAGAGGAAGCAACACAAGGAAAATACAATGAGATATAAGAAATTAAATTAGCATGACAACGGCACCCATCAAAGCTGCAAAATGTTCTAAAATCCAAAGACAAGTCCAGGTGAAAAGGGGTAAATGGTGCCTAATTAAAAATATATGACTAAACTTAATGAAACTGCACATATAGATGTACATACATGTAATGTGCGGATAGCCATTGCAAATGTGTGTATATATATAAAACCTTATGGCATATCTCACATAGACAACCAGCCAAACAGGTGTCCATAAACCTGTATGTCCGCAGCCACGCAGGCTCAGTTGTAATCGGACTAGAAAATCACATATTGGAACATAAATTTGTTCCTTCTGTATTGAGAACCACTTACTGAATGATACAGTGGGGACAGAGGTGTGGGATACCAACACTTGTTCCTAATCTATTTTTGATGTAGATTTGAATGACAGAGGGACGACCCCATGTGAATACTACTTATTGGGGAGGGGGAGGGGGGGGGGACAAATGGATGTATTGTTGAATTCCAAAAGGTTTTATTATCAGCTCTGCTTGTGAGTATATGGATTTTATCTATACTATTTATTAAACTTTTTAATGGTACGGCACAAGGTCGGTGCGCCTCTCTTGTTTGTCTTTTCTACACCTGTTTATAACCCCATTGTCCCTGGTACAAGTCGTAAAGGGTTATCTTCCCTACAGAGTCACATACAGCTCTAACCAACTATGTATTTTTCATGTTCTATCCCAACATGTATATTTTAAGTTCTGTTAAACTGTACCAAGACTGAAATTCAATTTGGCAAGTTATGGTCTATGTAATTTGTTCTCTTTCTTCTGTGATGCCAGTATATGCCCTCCAGAATTCATAAGCTTGCCAAACTGCTGTGGCCATTACAAAGCCAAAAAATGGTTATGTGCCATGCACCTGGATTGTATATGATATATAATGAATAGACAACCATAGCATCTATCTAAGAGACAGTGACACCCTTATTATAGCTTTACATGGCACAAGTTATGGTGACATCTTAAAACTTCATCTTTATACCAAGAGTGCTTGAAATGCCTGCATTTTTTCTGCACCATCTAAACCAATATAGCATACTGTGTATCAGCGGTAATTTGTTAGCATATTATTATTTAGTCATATTAGCAAAAACGAAAACATTTATTTTAGGTCAAGAAGATCCTAAAAGATTATATTAAATATCAGAAAGTCTGTGCAGGATTCCTGCTGTTTTTCACTCTTTTGGGATTGCATGCTGCTGAAGATTGGAAGATCTGTTTACTGAGAAATATTTCTGCACCTTCTAATAAGGAAAAGCTGACATACACCTCTTGCTTATATAGCATTAACATAACTTGACTTGTGGAGACTTAAGCCTGTTGCCCATTCATTCATTTAAGACCTTTTTTTTTTATAAAACTATAATGCAATGACTTAGTTACACATAAACTAACATTTTTCAGATGAAAAAAAGAGAGAGCTGAGAAATTATGGTTCTGGGTACAAATGTCATTTGAGAAAGTTCAATTTAAATTTTATTGAGTGTTTTTTTTTTATTTCTTTTAAAAAACTGATTCTTGTTTGTTGCTGCACACATATACTACTTAACTAGTAAGCAACTGTTGAATCTCATGAATTGCTTATGAAAAATGCATCGTCTATGGTCAGCCAAAGTCAGCCTAAAAGCAATGGTAAAAGAGCAGTAACTCAATAACAATTCAGAAGTAAATGTTTATTGTTCTGCCTATTTTAAACTGATGAAATATGTAGCATGATTGACTGTTATAGGTTTCTACAAACTATTGCTTTTGTATTATGTAAAAGTGTAAAAATTATAACAGAAAGAGTCATCTAAAGTCTAACATATTTAAGCTTGCCATACACTGATTGAAATGTGTCTGGCTCAGGTGAGACTTGCCAAATTTCAGTCAATGCATGGCCATCCCCTTGACCAAAGCCAATAGTTTGAAGGGACGTATTGAAAAACCTTTGTCACTTAGTGGCTACAGCCAATCAGCTGATCAGTGTATTCTGGCAGAAGCTGCATATAGTATCCTGGTGGGGGAGGGGAGGATTTCCTGCCCTGGAGAAAAGGCTGCCCCAGGTTAACTTCAGTGTTCTTAGCCAAAAGTCTCAATATTTTAACTCTAGACCTCTGCTAAAACAGGAGGTCAGAATTCAGAGATCCAATTATCAAATGTCCAGTCTGTAAGCATCTGGCTAGCACTGAATGCTACATGGACCTGCATTTTTTCTGGAAAAAGTAAGTATTAGCCTCTATCAATCATCTCTTCGGGAGCCACCTCACATTCTAAAGCAGATTATCACATGGGGCAGATAGCAGGGGAAATGAATCAGTCAACCTGCTTGAGCCACCCTTCAAGCCAACAAAAATGGAAGTTATTGGAGGAGCATGCATGCTGAAAGTGAAAATACAGCAGCAAGTGTATCTGCTGCTATAATATTGCCTCTGACAATAGGAAAGTCCATAGAAACAACAGGATCACCCAAGTATTTTCTAATAATAATTATATACTGTACATGGCCAAAAGCTTCTGCAGCCAGAAAGAAAACATACTATTAAATATAATGATACAAATAAAAAAAATGGTTTACTAACACTTTAAACAAAACCTTTGTGATAACAATTGAGAAATATCAACTTTAATAATAAGCCCAATGTGATCATGTGTGTGCATCCATTTTTTTTTTATTTTGTATGTATGCACATAGTATCAACATTGTCTGTGTGTGTTTAAAAAAAGGGCAAGAGGCATTGGGGTGGACTTACAAAAGCAAATAGACTGTGCGCATTGCAAATGCAGTTGTTTTCTGTAGGTGCAGTTGCACTAATTTTCCACAAAGCTTAGTAAATATGGTAAAGCTCTGCCAATCTCTATCATCCAACCATATACAAGTCTATTTGCCTCTAGTAAATTCAACCCAAAATCACTAGATATTTTAAATCTAATCATATTAATATTTAGTGAGAATCCTAATATACTAGTTTTAGTGCTGCTATGCCTTGACTTGACATAGAGGAGTGTAACTAATCAGTAACAATTATTTTTTTATTCTTTAGATGCAAATTAAATACACACTGCCAAATGTTTATTATAATTCCTTCTAATTAAAGCGCTGAATTGGTTTAACCTTTAGTTAAAACATATATCCACAGCAAATTAATGAAGTCTGAGATGTACTGCATTTTAAAAATAAAAACACAAAAGTGACAGTGCAATCACTGTAGCAGAAAGACTGGGGTGACATGTGACAAACACACACACACATACACACAGGTATATATATATATATATATATATATATATA
>BLSH010100094.1:213082-256782 GCA_018402905.1 Glandirana rugosa | reverse complement strand
TATATATATATATATATATATATATATATATACTGTTTATATTTGGTAAATTACATTTATTGGTAATAGCTGATACTCAATTATCCCTATATGTAATGTAACTTAATAAAAGCAAAACATTATGAGAGATTGTTCACCTGTTCATCCTATTTGTTATTGTCCTCAAATATCTGTGTGCACTTAGTGAACTCTTTCTTACAAAGGAAAACGTTTCTAATTTCTATGCACTGATTCAAATTTACTTTTGTTTTATCTATAATTGCCTGAATTCAAATAAATGAATCAGTACAAATGCCAGTTATGACCTGATTTACCAGGTGCAAATAAAATAGTTAAAAATGCACAAATAATTCACATTAAAATATAGCAAAATTCTGCATTACTGACATTCTCAAACTGCTAGTACAGTAATGGTTTGCAAAATGTAATGTTGGATTCACTTTTTCCCATTTATGGTTTCATTATTTTTATGTATGTTGTAAACAATCATGCATTGTATGTTCAGTCAGTCTCATCAATAGGCCCTATCATGCAAGTTGATATATAAATAAAGAAAAAATGTGTAAATTAATTTATTTTTTTTTGTACTAGCAACATTTAAATCATTGGCTAATGTTTGTGTATGTGTGTTGATGTGCATTAAAGCATGCTAAAATGTAAAGGTGTAAATTAACCCTAATTTATTATAAGGTTAGTATAGTGGATATATTATGGTTCAGCAAACCCATATTCACAAGTCAGACTTATGGCCTGTACACACGGTGCAACTGTCATATAACAACGGTCGTGCAACAGCTTGTTGTACGATAATCCAACCGTTGGTACACATGATTACAACAACCGATGTGAAACAGTCGTACAACAGAAGTTGGCTAAGCAAACTAGAAAACTTTTGTTGGCCAACAAGCCGTTGTGTGACTGTTGACTCGTGTGTACAGAAGTTGGGCCAACAAAAGTTGAAAGTGCAAACATGCATGCTCTAAATCCAGGAAGTGCTCGGTTGTGTAAACCTGTGTTCCTGATTCCAAATCACATTCACCTGAACTTCCTCGTCATACGCTCATAACATGTCTCTACGTTTGACTTTGTTGGCCGATTAATTGACTCATGTCAGTACGGTGGACACAACCGCCAACAGCCGATTGTTGAACGTGCGGTTGTACAACAGTCTCACTGTGTGTACCAGGCATAAGAAACATTTACACAAGATGCACCCCAAGTCTGCACATTTCAGTGGGACAGGGGAGGAGGAGAGACAAGGAGGGAGCCCCTAGAGTCCACCAAGGAGAAGGGAAGCAGGAACCCAGGGTTAGAAACTTTGTCAGGCATCACATGCCTGAGGAAGGGGTCCTGTGTGGCTCTGATACATTGCACTTGGTCCTTTGTCATGTGACCTTTCTGCAATACAAGTTCTGGATGATATCTGATGATCCACAGTGTGCTGGCGAATATGTGCATTGTTTAATGACAAGCCCAGTTTCTAGCTGGCAGTTGCTACAGCATCCCCTACTGAAGAGCCTATGTCCAGGAATGTGTGCCTTGAGAATATGGACAATAAGAGAAGCTACCTCTATCATAATATTCAAATATCTAAGCAGTGATCCTAGCATTGGGAGGAAACTATTCAGTCTCAGGTTGCTTATAAGTCACATACACACACACTCACTAGCACAGGTTGCTCTGGATAGACTGGTGTCTTTATTGAACTATACCAACTATGTAACTATGTTTCACAAACTGGAACAAGCCATGGTGGTTACTTCCTGTACTCATAAGCCAACATGTAGGTGTGCATAAGGGACAGAACAAGTGAGGCATGGTGCAGGCAAGGGGACATACTATCAGCAGGCATAGACCCTAAATACTTGGTGGTGCCACTCCAGGCTGAGATGTAGAGCCCCATTGACACTAAGGATAACAGGGATGCACGCGTAAGAAAAACTCAAGTGAGCAATGAACATTTAAGCATGAAACAGACACTCGCCATAGCCGGTCCTAGTATGGATGTATACATGTGAAAGGCTCAGTCAATGCTTTTTCTTGGGTGACACCCCCTGACATGTTTCCCCCAACCACCGGGGCTTAATCATAGGGCCTATGATTAAGCTCCGGTGGGTCGGGTAAAACATGTCAGGGGGTGTGGCTCATGGATAGGCATTGACTGAGGCTTTCACATGTATACATCCATACTATGACCAGCTATGTTTAGTGGCGGCTTCATGCTTAGCAGGCAGAGGTGTTCCTGTCAAAATGTGGAGATAGAAGGTTAGGAGCACTGATCAGTTGGACTCACAAAACCAAGATTCATGAGGCAGATCTTGAGTTCAGTCTGGGTAATGTCTTTGATATGCTTCCTCTGATGGTCAAACATTAGCCTAAATGGAAATGCCCATCTATACTGCATGTGGTGGAACTATAAGACTTGCAGGTAGGACCCTGATATCTCGCTGTTTATTGATGGTTTACTAGGACAGGTCATTCACTTGGTTGGTATGTCCTTGAAGATACAGAATGTAAGCTTACCTGGCTGCCTATAGCATGTTTCCCTTAAAAATATAAAATTTAGTGACAACATCCCTGGGAGGGATGTCTTATTGTCTGATGGTTAGTGGCTCTGTGACTTTGGTCCTATTCAAGATGTTTGGCTGAAATGTCAGGGACCAGTTTTTGGAGAAACACTAAAATAGAACCTTGAAGATCAGTGATATTTTTAAGTAGGCCTCAGATCTGTATAGTGCTGCGGCAAGCGTGGTCCTTAGCATCCTCCAGTTGAGAAAAAAGGTTTTTAGTTCAGCCTGTCGGCTTTCAAGGTCACTGCCATGGCTGACCAGGATGATAGTGATGTCATCCATCTGGTTCCATAAGAGGACCATGCACTGGACTAGCTTTTAAATCCTCTGAGATAGTCAGATGAGGGTTTGAGGGAAATAGCTGGGAACTTATCATGAACAAAATTAATCCAAAAATTGTCTGATTCAGTATCTCATAGCCTTAGCACAGTGGCAAACTGTTCCAGAATGCTCAAGGACCCATTGCAGTCTGCTATAAAATAACTGGCAGAGCTGGAGCCATGGCAAGTCATCAAACAGATTTCAAGTCTGTTTGCTACCATGTTTTTAATTTGTGCGATTGATCCATGGTCCATGTACGATCCCTTGGTGTTACAATGCTTCTAGGACAGTGGTTCTCAACTCCAGTCCTCGGGACCCACCAACAGGTCAGGTTTGCAGGATAACTGAAATGCATCACAGGTGATATAATTTGCTGCTCAGTGATTTCAGTATTCTAGCCTGCATCTCCCCAAGGTAATACTTAAAATCTGGCCTGTTGGTGGGTCCTGAGGACTGGAGTTGAGAACCACTGTTCTAGGAGAAGGTTGGGAGGAGATCAGAAAACGTTTGATAGTGCTGGGATGGTTAGAGTGTCTGGGGTGTACGGCTATGAACTAATGTGCTTCCATTCAGGTCTGTCATGTACATGTGCCCCCTTTCTTTAGATTGCTCTAAATTAGCACAATAACATCCTTTCCTAAGTCAAGTACTTTACATTCTCACATACAGAGAAGCATAATGTAGTGTTTACTCTTGATAACATGTTAGGGAGAATACTAAGAATGTAATGGGCTGTCAACTCTTTAAATAGAGAATACAGTAACTGTTTACAACATTATATTCATATTATCAATTAGAAAAGTGTGAAGTTACTGCATTACTTAAAATAATAAACTAAGCAGCCGGCACACCAATTATATCAACATTGAAAAGCAAATTCAAAAAATAACACAGTGTAGCGCTGGAGATTCGTATACCACTAGAGATAAAGTGCATATATGAATTCCACTAGTTAGTGGAAATAAAAAGCATAAACATGTGCAAGCAATAGTGCTAAACATGTGCAAAATGGCGACGAATGTCAATATACAATTAATATCAAAAGAAGTAAACACATAGTATTTAATAAGGTGCAAATATAAGCAGGAAAACTGGATCATTTAGTGTTCAAATAAGTACGTCAATGAGGTACTGTTCATAAAAAGTCTCATAAAAACATATGGTCATGCTGTAAGCATGTTCTTTTATAAGGCCTGACAGTGGGTGTGGGTTATGGTTTCAAGCATCCACCCGCATGCAGTGCAACCTCCACCAACGTTTATACAAGGTACTCTTACCAGATAAATCTGGATAAATGCACAGATGATACCCAATAGATCACACTTCAAGGACCTCAATCCCAGTGGATGATACCCAGTGGATCACACTTCAAAGACCTCGATCAGGATTCCCTGGTTTCATTTCCACATCGGAAGGGACACAATAAAAGCAATGCCTCCACGCCTTCATCTTGCAGATATAAGAATCACTCCGTATGGCACCAGAGTCAGTAAACCTCAAAGATGCTCCCAAATGAATAGTTGGAGAAGACCTCAATGGACCTCAGTGAAAACAAAGAGTAATGAAAACTTGTCCATACGGGAAGTATAACCCACACCCTCTGTCAGGCCTTATAGAAGAACATGTTTACAGCATGACCATGTTTTTTTATGAGACTTTTTATGAACACTACCTCATTGACGTACTTATTTGAACACTAAATGATCCCGTTTTGCTGCTTATATTTGCACCTTATTAAATACTATGTGTTTACTTCTTTTGATATTAATTGTATATTGACATTCGTCGCCATTTTGCACATGTTTAGCACTATTGCACATGTTTATGCTTTTTATTTCCACTAACTAGTGGAATTCATGCTTATATTTGCACTTTATTAAATGTTATGTGTGTACATCTTTTGATATTAATTGTATATTGGCATTGGTCGCCATTTTGCACATGTTTTGCACTATTGCACATGTTTATGCTTTTTATTTCCACCAACTAGTGGAATTCATATATGCACTTTATCTCCGCTAACTAGTGGTATACGAATCTCCAGCGCTGCACTGTGTTGTTTCGTATTCATATTATAAGCACACTACACAAATGAGCAATTTACATTATTAATACAATACAGCATTATGTGGCTCAACAAATTTTCTTTAGTTATAGCCAAGGAATGTTAGAAAAGTCAGTCATTTGTGTCCTTGAGATTGCAGTTATGATGCAGTCCAAAACTCTACATTATCCTACAACACATTTCTCAAAGGAGCTACTGACTAGCCATTGGAGCGTATATTTCATTTCTGTTGAATGACAGAATTTCTTGGGCCTGTGGAGGTGTTTATTCAAAAGAAAAAAAAGAGCCTGTCTGCCTTTTATAGCTACCGAATACAATATATATAGAAAGGAAAATGCAATGCTAGCATTAAAACATTATGTGTGAGTGTGTTCCCTGGTGAGTCACAATCATTTTATGCAATTGCATATATATTATCAAAGGAAATTTGTTGATTTAACCATATTTTTATGTATATTGCCAGTTGCTAATATAAATTCAAATTGATAATAGACAACATACGCTATTATTTATCCTACTGATTTTTGTCTCTATCTCTGTATCTATCTATCTATCTATCTATCTATCTATCTATCTATCTATCTATCTATCTATCTATCTATCTATCTATCACAGTATCTATCAACATCTATCCATCCAGCCATGATGTTATTGATATTCTTATTTAAATTACTGTGCTTTAAAATAGATATATGGCATCTCATCTACTTACAGTGGGTACAGAAAGTATTCAGACCCCCTTAAATGTTTCACTCTTTGTTATATTGCAGTCATTTGCTAAAATCATTTAAGTTTATTTTTCCCTCATTAATGTACACACGGCACCCCATATTGACAGAAAAACAAAGAATTGTTGACATTTTTGCAGATTTATTAAAAAAGAAAAACTGAAATATCACATGGTCCTAAGTATTCAGACCCTTTGCTCAGTATTTAGTAGAAACACCCTTTTCATCTAATACAGCCATGAGTCTTTTTGGGAAAGATGCAACAAGTTTTTCACACCTGGATTTGGGGATCCTCTGCCATTCCTCCGTGCAGATCCTCTCCAGTCCTGTCAGGTTGGATGGTAAACGTTGGTGGACAGCCATTTGTAGGTCTCTCCAGAGATGCTCAATTGGGTTTAAGTCAGGGCTCTGGCTGGGCCATTCAAGAACAGTCACGGAGTTGTTGTGAAGCCACTCGTTATTTTAGCTGTGTGCTTAGGGTCATTGTCTTGTTGGAAGGTAAACCTTTGGCCCAGTCTGAGGTCCTGAGCACTCTGGAGAAGGTTTTCGTCCAGGATATCCCTGTACTTGGCCACATTCATCTTTCCCTTGATTGCAACCAGTCGTCCTGTCCTTGCAGCTGAAAAACACCCCCACAGCATGATGCTGCCACCACCATGCTTCACTGTTGGGACTGTATTGGACAGGTGATGAGCAGTACCTGGTTTTCTCCACACATACCCCTTAGAATTAAGGCCAAAAAGTTCTATCTTGGTCTCATCAGACCAGAGAATCTTATTTATCACCATCTTGGAGTCCTTCAGGTGTTTTTTTAGCAAACTCCATGCGGGCTTTCATGCGTCTTGCACTGAGGAGAGGCTTCCATCGGGCCACTCTGCCATAAAGCCCCGACTGTTGGAGGGCTGCAGTGATGGTTGACTTTCTACAACTTTCTCCCATCTCCCGACTGCATCTCTGGAGCTCAGCCACAGTGATCTTTGGGTTCTTCTTTACCTTTCTCACTAATGTTCTTCTCCCCCGATAGCTCTGTTTGGCCAGATGGCCAGCTCTAGGTAGGGTTCTGGTCATCCCGAATGTCTTCCATTTAAGAATTATGGGGGCCACTGTGCTCTTAGGAACCTTAAGTGCAGCAGAATTTTTTTTGTAACCTTGGCCAGATCTGTGCATTGCCACAATTCTGTCTCTGAGCTCTTCAGGCAGTTCCTTTGACCTCATGATTCTCATTTGCTCTGACATGCACTGTGAGCTGTAAGGTCTTATATAGACAGGTGTGTGGCTTTCCTAATCAAGTCCAATCAGTATAATCAAACACAGCTGGACTCAAATGAAGGTGTAGAACCATCTCAAGGATGATCAGAAGAAATGGTCAGCACCTGAGTTACATATATGAGTGTCACAGCAAAGGGTCTGAATACTTAGGACCATGTGATATTTCAGTTTTTCTTTTTTAATAAATCTGCAAAAATGTCAACAAGTCTGTGTTTTTCTGTCAATATGGGATGCTGTGTGTACATTAATGAGGGAAAAAATTAACTTAAATGATTTTAGCAAATGGCTGCAATATAACAAAGAGTGAAAAATTTAAGGGGGTCTGAATACTTTCCGTACCCACTGTATATACCACATAACAGAGTCCTGCAATTGTTTTACAGAAATCATAACTTCATTATCATGTCCCACTGTTCATTCATTCTAACTACCCAGTGATATTGCTGAATAAATGTCCCACCATAAAATAAAATTCATAGCATTGCACTTGTGGTGCAAGCATAGCATTAACCTCCCTGGCGGTATGACTGAGTCTGGAATTTATTACTGAAAGCGGTAATGGTTTTCTGCATGGAGATATGGCATTATGTACTATAGGCCTGCAATGGTTAGTATCCCTGGCGGTATGATTATGTCTGATTTTTGGTGCTGAAAGCGGTACAATTATTTTGCATTTATTCAATAATGTAATCAAACCAAAAATGCAGAAATTTGCTCAGTTGCAGAATTGTCGCTGTCGTCACTTTCAGTTTCTGATGATAAATTTCCCCAAAAATCAGTATCACTCAATTCTGCAAATGATTCTTATTTACTATCGCTGTTTTCTAGCTGATCAAAAACCACTTTTGACGCAAAGGGACACTTTTTGGTTGCTATGGACATTCTCATGTTTCCAGGCAGAAAGAATGACATTTATTATATAAAAGTGCATGCAGGGCTCTGGGCAAACCACTAGGGACAAAGGGGATATGAAATGTTTTCATACAGTAATATAATCTATAAGATTACAGTGTACTGTATGTACTGTGTGTGTTTCACTTTTTGAATTTCCCGCCGGTCTCCGCCCCCGTGCGACGCGACGCTCGCAGGGAACGGAGCCCGGAGGCACACAGAGGCATCGGAGCTGCGGACACAGCCCGCAGACACGCTGACACCACAGGAGGACATCGCTGGATCCAGGGGACAAGGTAAGTAACATTGCCTGGATCCAGCGATGCAAGCCCGAGTGTGGCTCGGGGTTACCGCTTTAGGTACTGAAAATCCACCCCGAGCCACACTTGGGATTACCGCTAAGGAGGTTAAAGCTCTGTCTGAATAGTTTGGCTAAAAATGCACCACTGGAGCAGGAGTGCACATATTAGGATTATCAATAGTATTAGTATACAGGATTTATTTAGCATCACAAGTTTGCAAAATGCTTCACAAAATAAAAGGAAATGGTAAAGTTAAAATACAATTCAATACAAAAGGGTTCAGTGGGCCTTGCTTGTGAGAGCTTGTAATGACATCATCAGGCTGCTCCCAGCTACAGACCTGTGTTTTTTCTGTTGAGCATATAGTTCCATAATTGGTAAGGTTGAATAAAGACATCAGTCCATTCAGTTCAACCTGTGTGGATGTAGGTGTATGAATGTGTATGTATTTATTTCTCTTCCATTCCCCATACTACTGTATATTGTGTTTACTAAGGTGCCTGTCTAAGAGTTTTTTATAAATTATCAACACTCCCTGCTGACACCACCTGTTGTGAAAGGGGATGCAGATGGCTTTTGACTACCTTCAGTTCAGGTTAAAGAGATCAGAAACCTGTTCCATATACAAGAATAGAACACAGGCACTCCCTATTCTTCACCATGTTTGTGGCTGTGATTTTTCTTTTGTTTATTTTCCTTTTCAAAGTGTTTCCAGATAATGAATTTCATATATTTTCCAGGTTCAGGTAGCTTAAACACAGCATCACAGATAGGGTATACAGCATCACCAGATAGGGGCATACAGAGTCACCAGATAGGGTATACAGTCACCAGATAGGAGTATACAGAACCACCAGATAGGGTATACCGAGGATCAGATAGCAGTATACAGAGCACCAGATAGGAGTATACAGAGCACCAGATAGGAGTATACAGAGCCACCAGATAGTAGTATACAGAGCACCAAATAGGAGTATACAGAGCACAAGATAGGAGTATACAGAGCACCAGATAGGAGTATACATTCACCAGTTAGGAGTTCACAGAGCCATCAGATAGCAATATACAGAGCCCCAGATAGCAGTACACAGAGCACCTGATAGGAGTTTACAGTCACCAGATAGCAGTTTACAGAGCCATCAGATAGGGGTATACAGAGCCCCAGATAGGAGTATACAGAGTCCCAGATAGGGTATACAGAGCCCCAGATAGGAGTACACAGAGCCCCAGATAGGAGTACACAGAGCCATTAGATAGGGTATACAGAGCCCCAGGAGCACACTGCATGCCTCCCCTCCCCCCACTCGCCGCAGACATCATTGACAGCATGTACCCCCATCCCAGAGGTCCGGCACTTACTGTGTGGAGTCGGACTCTAGAGAGGATCATCTTGTGCTGTCTCTTCCATGCGGCGACGGCGGTGTGTGGAGAGAGTGGACAGAAGTGTCTGCTCCTAATGTTTCCTTTTCCTTGCCAAAACGCCTAGGCATCCAATAGGATTGCCTGGCACTTTGGATAATCGGGAAACAGGTCTCATGACCTGCCTCCTGATTGGTGGGGAGGCACTGCTGTGTGAAAATAGCAAAAATTAATTCGCTATGGTCACACAATTGGGTGGGATCGGGGCGCACTCTCTGTGCCCCGAGCCCACTCTTTTTTGAAGGCTGTTAGCCTCGGGCTCTAGTCAGGTGATTAAAAAAAAACACTTCCTTCCACCCCCATCATAGGAATCCATGTGTCCAGCATCTGAAAGGTTACTCAACCTAAGTATACAACAATTTAATAATATCTTTCTATAATTAAGAATTATTCCCTATATATTACTCCTATACTAACCTGTGCCAGCACCTTCTCTTCCTCACCCCAAGACACACACATATACAGAGCTCTGCGGGAGCAATGCAGACCAAAGTCAACACATGGACACATAATAATACATCACTCGTTCTTTATTTCCTGGTTCAGTATCTTAAATACAATATATTATCAAGATATGACCAAGGGATATTTACAACATTACACCAATAGAAACTAATAAAGGAAATGTCCACCCATTGCTTATAATTATTAAAGACAAACCCACTTTCATAGAATTGTCAATACATATATGTTGGTCACTCTTAATAACGCCTGTTAGTAATTACTACACATCTTGATAAAGTACTGTATATATGTGCGTATTATTGTACAACCCTAGTTAGTTCCAGTTATGTCCTAGACATAAGCACGCACACAAGATCCAATATTCCTACCCTTACCTAAGGGATCTATCCACCGCGCCACTGACAAATAATCTTGTAAGGTCACTAGCTGCTGCTAATATTAATTAAAACCATACAATATTCAAATTGAAAATCCAAAGTTTCCAAGCTATAGCAGCGCTCTAAATATATGTAGGTCGTGAGTATATCTCCCACATCTGTGCCCTTAAACCGAAGTTCACTTCTTATTGTCCATATAATATCCAAATCATATATATCCACGGTCAATTTGAAATCCACATTTCGTTGGGATAAATGACTCCACCGTTGATACAAAATTGGAGGATCACCCCACTCTTATGGAATTGCACTTACCAAAAGGTGTTGCCTTGCATTCTCATGCTCGGCACAAATCGCTCATCATGCTCCTCCAGGTGAATCGATAATCTTCTATTGATCTGCCAGTCTGTGGGGCTTGAGTAATCTCCTTAATTCCTCTCCCCCAATTGGATAAAGGTGGTATGTGGGAAGAAAAAATTGCAACCGGATAGTGTGATATCGTTTAAAAAAGATTAATTCATTAAAAACAATATGATACTCACAAACAGTGCCTGTCACGCTGGCGTCCAAAAAAATCACTTTCAACAGCTTCAGGATTTGACAAGGAGACCGTAGGTTCTGAGCTTGTCTAGCGGACTCTTCTACCCCAATCTCCCATCTCAGATATGAACGGGCGCTCTGCCGACCTGCAGAGAACGACCGGACACCCCTGTTCCTGATGACTCGATTGCCGTGCACCATGTCAGATGTGTTTCGTCTCTGGGACTTCTACCGTGACACGGTGCACAGCTGGCAATCCGAACATTTGAGATCCAAATCCCTCCCCCATCTGATTGCCCACCAGGGCAGGACGTGCAGTTCTAGGTGTCCCCATACCGCTCAAAACCTATTTCTCCGGTCCAACAAAATCCTTGTACCTTCATAAAAATCTTAATCTCACATATATAATTAAATGTAAAATTATTTCATAAAATATCCTACAAAGTTTTCTTAACCACCTGACTGTAGTCACAAGCAAGATGGTGTGGTACTCATGAACAAACTACATACAGGGCTGGTGCAAGGATTTTTGACACCCTAGGCGAAACCTTATTTTGGCGCCCCCCTTTGGCTCTGCCCCTGACTCCAGCCCCTTTGCCCTGTCAATATATACGATGGAGGTGGCGGAGGTAGAGATTTTTTGCAGAGCCTCTCTACCCATTTCTTTAGCCGTGGTCCACAGGGCCGCACCTGTGCCCCTAGATCCGCCTCATTTTACCGCCCTGGGGTGCTGCCAGCCGCGGCTCTCCAGTGACATGAGTGATTGATGCTGAGCAGTGACGGATCAATAGTGGATGGGCGCCCCTGGTGGTATTGGCGCCCTAGGTGGCCGCCTACTCTGCCTAGTGGTAGAGCCGGCCCTGACTACATAAAACCATGATATATGGAACAAACTCAAGTCATCCTGGATTACATTTACTGTAACTCAAGCAATAACTTTGTATCCATGAACCCAGATCTTCAACCTACATTTTATACCTTAACTTCCTCCTTTTTGGAGGCCCCTTATCACTGCCTTAGTTAGAAACCTCAATCTTTATTGTATCTTAACGTAATGTCAATTAATTTGATCTATTTTTCATGAAACAAATAAGTTAACTATTTTCAAGCTAGCGGGGTCTATATGAATCTATGTCCAATTTCTCTCCATCTCATTCCTAATACCCAACTTAATCAGCCCAACTATCCAGATGATGCTGATTTCTGCTACTCTAGTACTCAATTAAATATTTAAATATTTACCAGCTTGCAGGGTGGAATGTCATCCCATCATATTCTAAAGTCTTCGCTTAATGGGTCCAACTATCTCAATTCTATCATGTTACTGTAACTGTAATATTAAATCAGAAATCATTGATAAAGGCATTTACATCCAATTCAATGTTCATACCTCTCGGTGCTAGACTTTTCATTAAAAAAATCCACTTCGTTTCTCATTGTGAAAGATCTCGAATACGGTTTGACCCACGCCAAAAGAATATACTATATCAATCCCTGCAAACTGCAATAATGAGGGATCCCTGTTGTGCTTCTGTCTGAAGTGGAGAGAGACACTATGGTCCTTGTAACCTTTTATAATGTTAGTGATGTGTTCACCTATTCTGACTCTAAGTAGTCTTTTAGTTCTTCCTATATAAACTAGGCCACAGGGGCACCACAGCATGTAGACCACAAAGCTGGAGTTACATGTAATAAATTCTCTGACAGTGAAAGTCTCACCCTCACAGTTAGAGATCGTACTGAGGCCCCTGCTTAATGCCCTAACTGTGCGGCATGCTCTGCAGTTCCTACATGCAAAAAAACCCTCAAGGCCTAGTTGGAATTTTTGTTTACCAGGGGAATCCAATACTTTTTTGACAATCCTGTCTCCAAAGTTGGGTGCCTTTCGGTAAACAAATTTAGGTTCCTGGGGCAGCACCGGACCCAGATGTCTATCCAGGCTTAAGACATGCCAATGGCGCTTAAAGATCTCCTCCACTTCATTATATTGACAATGATAGTTGGATATAAATTTCCATTGAAAAGTGTCTGTCTCCTTGTTTATATTTTTATTTTCTAAACATGTTTCCCTAGGGACTGACTCTTGTTCCATCACTCCATCTAGAAAAGAGTCTGTATATCCCTTTTCCTTAAACCTGGATTTGAGGAGTTCAGATTGTGTTCTAAAATCCTCAACTCTACTACAATTATGCCTAACTCCCATCAATTGACCCTTCGGGATATTTTTTATCCACAAGGGATGGTGTCCACTTCCCACCGGCAGATAACAATTTCTGTCGGTGGGTTTAAAGTAAACTTTCATTTCTATCTTGCAGTCTATAATTTCAATATCTACATCCAGAAAGTGAATCCTTTTATCATCAATCTGGTACCCCAAACATATGTTCCTGTCGTTACGGTTCAGGTCCTGTAAAAATTCCACCAATGTTTCCCTTGTGCCTTTCCATATAAGGAAAATATCATCAATGAACCTCTTATAGTACATTAATTGTGAAATGTTCCGACAGAAAATAGTCCTATCCTCCCATTCCGCCATAAATAAGTTGGCGATGCTGGGGGCAAACTTAGCCCCCATAACAACGCCAACTTGTTGGGAAAAAATATACCTTGGTACAGAAATAACTATGGGCAAGACAGAACTCTAAAATCTTGCCCAAAAAGGATCTCTGGGCAAATGGGATTTCATCCTGTCTACTTAGTGCCCAATTTAATGATAGCAGCACATCTTCATGTTGAATCACAGATTCTGTCAGAGAATTTATTACATGTAACTCCAGCTTTGTGGTCTACATGCTGTGGTGCCCCTTTGGCCTAGTTTATATAGGAAGTACTAAAAGACTACTTAGAGTCAGAATAGGTGAACACATCATTAACATTATCAAAGGTTACAAGGACCATAGTGTCTCTCTCCACTTCAGACAGAAGCACAACAGGGATCCCTCATTATTGCAGTTTGCAGGGATTGATATAGTATATTCTTTGTGGCATGGGTCAAACCGTATTCGAGATCTTTCACAACGAGAAACTAAGTGGATTTTTTTAATGAAAAGTCTAGCACCGAGAGGTATGAACATTGAATTGGATGTAAATGCCTTTATCAATGATTTCTGATTTAATATTACAATTACAGTAACATGATAGAATTGAGATAGTTGGACCCATTAAGCGAAGACTTTAGAATATGATGGGATGACATTCACCCTGCAAGCTGGTAAATATTTAAATATTTAATTGAGTACTAGAGTAGCAGAAATCAGCATCATCTGTATAGTTGGGCTGATTAAGTTGGGTATTAGGAATGAGATGGAGAGAAATTGGACATAGATTCATATAGACCCCGCTAGCTTGAAAATAGTTAACTTATTTATTTCATGAAAAATAGATCAAATTAATTGACATTACGTTAAGATACAATAAAGATTGAGGTTTCTAACTAAGACAGTGATAAGAGGCCTCCAACAAGGAGGAAGTTAAGGTATAAAATGTAGGTTGAAGATCTGGGTTCATGGATACAAAGTTATTGCTTGAGTTACAATAAATGTAATCCAGGATGATTTGAGTTTGTTCCATATATCATGGTTTTATGTAGTTTGTTCATGAGTACCACACCATCTTGCTTGTGACTACAGTCAGGTGGTTAAGAAAACTTTGTAGGATATTTTATTAAATAATTTTACATTTAATTATATGTGTGAGATTAAGATTTTTATGAAGGTGCAATGATTTTGTTGGACCGGAGAAATAGGTTTTGAGCGGTATGGGGACACCTAATACTGCACGTCCCGCCCTGGTGAGCAATCAGATGGGGGAGGGATTTGGATCTCAAATGTTCGGATTGCCAGCTGTACACCGTGTCACGGTAGAAGTCCCAGAGACGAAAGGCATCTGACACGGTGCACGGCAATCGAGTCATCAGGAACAGGGGTGTCCAGTCGTTCGCTGCAGGTCGGCAGAGCGCCTGTTCATATCCGAGATGGAAGATCGGGGTAGGAGAGTCCACTAGACAAGCTCAGAACCTACGGTCTCCTTGTCAAATCCTGAAGCTGTTGAAAGTGATTTTTTTGGACGCCAGCATGACAGGCGCTGTTTGTGAGTACCATATTATTTTTAATGAATAAATCTTTTTTAAATGATATCACACTATCCGGTTGCAATTTTTTCTTCCCACATACCACCTTTATCCAATTGGGGGAGAGGAATTAAGGAGATTATTCAAGCCCCACAGACTGGCAGATCAATAGAAGATTATCGATGCACCTGGAGGAGCATGATGAGCGATTTGTGCCGAGCATGAGAATGCAAGGCAACACCTTTTGGTAAGTGCAATTCCATAAGAGTGGGGTGATCTTCCAATTTTGGATCAACGGTGGAGTCATTTATCCCGACGAAATGTGGATTTCAAATTGACCGTGGATATATATGACTTGGATATTATATGGACAATAAGAAGTGAACTTCGGTTTAAGGGCACAGATGTGGGAGATATACTCATGCCCTACATATATTTAGAGTGCTGCTATAGCTTGGAAACTTTGGATTTTCAATTTGAATATTGTATGTCCTAGACATATTTATCAGTATTTATGATTATGTTCTGGTAAACATTTTCTAGGCTTCTCACCAAAACTTCCGAAAGTTATCTTTCTCACGTTCTTTATCATCTTTCCTATAATAATAATAATAACAATTTTGACACATATTACAACTTGTCAGCTTAAAAAGCCAATGTTTAAGAAGCACTCTAAATTAGGTTATAGCACAGGACAAAGTAAGTACATAAGTAAGGGGGGTTATTTACAAGACCCTTAGAGGGGAGGCACTGCTGTGTGAAAATAGCAAAAATGAATTCGCTATGGTCACACAATTGGGTGGGATCGGGGAGCACTCTCTATGCCCCGAGCCCACCCTTTTTTGAAGGCTGTTAGAGCCTCAGGCTCTAATCATGTGCTTAAAAAAACACTTCCTCCCACTCTGTCATAGGAATCCATGTGTCCAGCATCCTAAAAGGGGCCGGGTGCATGGATAGGAAGGCAGAGATGGGGAGCGGTGCCCGTGCGACCTTAATGCACAGTCTGCCTCTACTTAAACAACCTTTTAAATAAGTCTAAACATTGATCTAAAAATCTGCTTAGGATAGTGACAATTTTAAAGCCTCATGCACACTAGACCATTTTATAACTGCTGTTTTTGGCTTCAGGCGTTTTTTTTCTGCAGCCAGCAAACTCCCCTCCTCTCCATGTTATCCTAATTGTCCATGCACACATAGGCTATTATCAGTATTTTTCTGAAAACGTGGCTATTCTGAATTTATCCCATAAACTTTTGTGGGAGTGTCGTTTTGCTTAAAAAATGCTACAGCTAAAAAATGCTGAAGAAACATTACTGCAAAAAACACTGAAAAACAAATTTTACAGGTACAGCATTCTACAGCTAATGCTACTGGCATTTCTATAACGTTCAGTGTGCACGAGGCCTTAGACTTTAATAAATGTAAAATGAGAAAAAAAAAGAAAAAAACAAAAAGAAGAAAAGGTTTGTGCAATACATTTAACCTGCAATAAGGATAACATTTGACTTGGCGCTTGAGAAGGACAGCATTTTTGTCATGTTCATTATTTAAGCATCCTTAGGGGGGGACTATAGGTGCACAAAAACCTCATGCAGAGCAGAAGATGAAAACATCAGAAAGGGACAAAAAGGAGTCATTACATTCATTCTTGCTGAGTTTGTCATGTATCTCTTGTTTTATGACCAATAACCCTCTAGAAGTATTTCATTATGTTTTGTAAAGAATAACTTCACAACTAGGAGCTCTGTGCATTCCAAATCGCCTTATGTTTACATACATCAAACTGAATACATTAAGCTTTTTCAGCCAGGTCCCAGGCAGTATGTTACCCATAGTTCACCATTTCCATTAACAGATAATTTCCTTGTAACAGTGCATTGTCATCAAAAATGGTATCCCTACATAAAGCAAACTGTAGAACTAGCCACGATGAGCACAGATGGCTATACTTTCCATTGCACACACACTAATGTATAGTATCTGCACTGCAACTGCTTGCAGTGTTTCATCTGACTTGGAAAAAAGCCTTCAGAATAAGTAAAAAAGTGACATTACTCTATGAATATGAAACAGTTGTCAACCCTTCTGTTAACCTGCTAAATAAAGAATTTATAAAAAAAGCGACATTACACATTGGGGATGATTTACTAAAGGAGCACAGGTACTCTAGTTCACCTAGTAAATGTTCAGTTTAAAAAGTCAATGTTAATAAATAGTGTGAAACTATGTTCACTTCGAATGCCCATTCAGATATGGGGGAAACAAACAAAACAAAAAACAAAAGAGAGGTTGTTTTCTAGCACATGATTCAGTATTTAACATGAGCACAGCTTCACCTGCTTTACTAATAATCATTCTGCAAAGTGATTATTGATGTTGTTAAATGAGCAACCTCTACTACATTAGTAACTCAACCCTACTGCACACAAAACTGTTGCAAATGGTGATTGTGCTATTCATTGTTTGGCAGGCCAATAGATCATATATGCAAGAATCTTAAAGGCTAAGTTCACCTTTGTTCTTTTTTTTCAAAATTTTTGCAAAAATATCAACGCTTTCCATAAAATCTACAGACACTTACCTTACTGTCCTACATTCATGTCTCCAAATGTATCTAATGCTTCTGTCTACTTCCTGATCAGAATGTAGGTCATGACACAGGAAGGTGTTGACCAGCTGACCTCATTAGCACACACCCTGCTTCATCTATCCTCCTACCTACCGCCCATCTCCAGGGGCATGTTTTTTAAATGAATTGCAATCAATCAGTGATCGCCCTTCTTACTAAATCCACAATATACAATCAGATTGCATAGTGTATGGCATCTTTAAACAAGTACATTGGAGGGAGTGGACAGAGACACTCAGCTGTCAAGCCCCATTCACATCTCTGCATAGTGTGAACTCACATTCTCACATGCATTTTTTTTTTAGCCAGGTGGGAAGGTATTTCGGAGCATTTTCACTCATCACACATAGGGCAGCCCATCCACCTGAGTGGGCTGCCCTACACACAGCAATCGCCCCAAAGAAGCTTCAAAACTTTTTTTATAGCGGAGCTTGGTGTGTTTTTACTGCAATTTTTGGTGCCACACATTTCTGAAATGCAAAGAAATGCACAGATGTGAATGGAGCCTCGTTGTACCTGTGTTAATATACTAATTTCACTTTCAGGCTCCATTCACATCTAGCATAGTGGCTAGATGTGAATGGAGCCTGAAAGTGAAATTGGCTCATTTTTCCTGTGACACGCATAGGGCAGCTTGTTGATTTAAATGGGCTGTGCTATATGTGGCTCATGGGACATTTTGGTGTTTTATGGGTTGCGTGTTATTTGCTGTGCGTTTTACAGAATTTGCCACTTGCTTTTTCACATGGCAAAATGTGTGTTTGCTTCTGTGTTTGGTGTGCCATTAACAATTAATGGCACTGAAAGTGCAACTAGTAATTTTAGGTGTATAAAAGTGGCCATACGCTATACAATCTCCTTTAGATTTACCAAATGTATATAATAGGAATACCCTATCTAGCCAATCACTCTGTATCCAATCAGGCAGGTCCTTACACTACATAGTTGATGGTAGATCTAAAGGAGATTGTACTATCAGATTGTATAGTGTATGGCCATCTTTATACACCTAAAATTACTATTTGCTCTTTCAGTGCCATTAAGTGTTAACAGCACACCAAACATAGAAGCAAACACATTTTGCCATGCGAAAAAACGAGTGGCAAATGCTGCATGTAATGCAGCCAATTGAAACCAACAGGCTGCCCTATGCGTGTCAAAGGAAAAACAAGCCACAAAATGTTCACTCCCTCTATACTAGATGTAAATGTGAAATTGGTGCATTAACACAAGAACAATGAGCCTCCATTCACATATGTGCATTTCCTTGCATTTCATAAATGTGCGGCTCCAAAAATCACAGTAAAAAATGCACCAAGCTCTATAGAAAAGTTCTGAAGCTTCTTTGGGGCAATTGCTGTGTATAGGGCAGCCCATTCAGGTGGATAGGCTACCCTATGTGTGATGAGTGAAAATGCTCCAAAATGCCTCCCACCTCGCTAAAAAAAAAACAACAAAAAACAAATGTGGGAATGCGAGTTCCGGCTATGCAGAGATGTTAACGGGTCTTGACAGCTGAGTGTTTCTGTCCACTCCTTCCTATGTACTTGTATAAAGATGCCATGATGCCATACACTATGCAATCCGATTATATATTGTGGATTTAGTGAGAAGAGTGATCACTGATTGATTACATTTCATTTAAAAAACGTGCACCTGGAGATGGGTGGTAGGTAGAAGGGTATATGATGCAGGGTGTGTGCTAATGAGGTCAGTTGGTCAACTTCTTCTTGTGCCATGACCTCTAGTCTGATCAGGAAGTAGACAGAAGCAATAGATATGTTTGGAAACACTGAATGTAGGACAGTAAGGTAAGTGTCTGTAGATTTTATGGAAAGCGTTGATATTTTTGGAAAAACAGTACATTACTGCTATACTGGTACAAAGGGGAGCTGGGATTTAGAAAAAAAAAAAAAGTGAACAAGACTCAGGAGAGAATAGCTAGTATAATTGCTGATAATCTACAAAAATTTGAGCTAACTTGGCAACCCTGGGCGACATTTGTCGGAGTCTCGCTAACCCCGGGCCTCCCAGGGTATCAAAACCCATGATTGTATGAAGGATTTTGAGGATAGTATTCTGGATACACTCTTTAATTTGGAGGCGTTTTTTTTCTCTTTTCTACCCCTTTCCTTTTTTTCCCCCTCTCTCTCTTTTCACTTTTCTTAGTGTTCTTTTTCAGTTATAGAGGTAATGTGGAAGGGGACTGCTAATATGGCATCAAAGACATTGGAGTTTAGAGGAGCTCCCATGATATTCTGGAGAAGACAATTATGAGGTTTATTTTAAGAGAGTGGCTATCCAGGGGGGGTTCCAGGGGGGATGGGGGTCCTCGGTTCGTGGCACAGTTTGCCCCCATTTGGGGTGCCAGGGACCTGAGGGCACTCCCACGGGGTGTCCCTGCTGTAGGGGCACTCTGGGGTGACCTTTTAGAAGGTACCCTTTCCTGAGGGACTTGTCCTGGAGGGCACATACTCAGTCATGTGGTCTATGCCGGAGTTCGATATGACCCTCATTTGGTCTTCATGTGATATTAGGAGTGACTCATACGTTTTTATGATAGCACTGACGTTGTTAGTAGTCTGCCTGTCTTCTTAAGATATTCCCTTTGAGTATTTACAAGCCTCTGTACTGTCTTGTTAATGTGATTGGAATGATTATTTTATATATCTGTGATATATATTTACTGCAAACAGATTTGTTTGGAGTTCAGAAACATTGTAGGTATGGTTGTGAAATTCTGTATTTACACTTTCTTTGTTTGATATGAGAAAATTTCAATAAAAAGTTTGAGAATAAAAAAGTGAACAAAGGTGAACGTATCCTTTAATACATCATATGGGAGGCTTAACCAACATGTAAAATGAAATGTTCTGATTGATGAACATTCTTAAATGGTCACATACTGATTCTTTCATTCTATAAAACCTTTAAAAAGATTTCTGGGGAGTGTGTTGTTCAAAAGTATTTTATCAACAGTTTATATCATGTGCATTGTGAGTATATAATATTAATAGAGATTGAAAGAAGTACCGTATATTGTTTTAATCAAGCAGACCTTATCAAAGGGTCAGTAGAATGAAACACCTGCTTATGAAATAAAGAAATATGTTTTTCCATGTACAAATCTAATAACAAGCAATACATAAAAACATTTTTTTTCATATACAAGAATAGGACATTTTGATAAGCTTATCTACATTTAGCTTTCATTTAGTTGATAGAACAGCTGACACTTGGCCACTTTCAGAAGAATTTACAGAATCATATGAACATATTGGCCTGTTCCTGCTGACTTTAGCTATTTAACAGCATGTAGATTTCTTGTCTGACAAATGCCAGTTCTTTTCTACTATTTATTGGCAAACTTAAGACTTGTGAAATTATTATTTAACTGATTTATTTTAATATAGAGCAATTTTAGTGGCCTCAGGCCTCAAACATAAGAAGCTTTTTCATGCTTGAGCATTATTTATTTCATAGGTGGTACAGAATGCATTTTATTTTTCATTTAAAGAGTAACTTAGTCCCCTTTTTTCCCCTCTTACCTTTTTTTTACAGGGTTATGCACAAAAACCCAGCGATCAAGTGGTGTTCTATAGGGGTCTGCCACTCCGCTGCTGCACAGCCAGTCCAGTGCCACCATTTTATTCTCTCGTGTCATGTTCACCACATTATTCTCTTATGCCATCTGGGGGCCAGCTGGCTCTCTTGGGTTCTTTCAGTCGGCCCTCAGTCAGAATCATCAAGAATGTCCACTGAAAGAACCAGGAAGAGGCTTTCAGCCCCTTGATGATGCAACTTGTAAAGTACACAAAGACCTCTTTGGATGTGTGTCATGGGTATTTCAGAAGACTGAGAGCACTGAATATGTAATTCTTGCCCAGGCAAGAATCCAGGAGGCGCAGGAAGGGTTCCCCATAAAAGGTATTAAACAATAATGAAATACAAAATATCCGATTATTAGAGATGAGGGGGATAGGAGTGGGATAACAGAAAGTGGGTCGAGAGAGTGAAGGTCCATTTGAAGGGGCCATGCACATAAGATCTTCATAACCCAGTTTTGTAAAACCACTGTCATTCACATTCGCAAAAGTAAATATTTTCAGCTAATCAGTCTTGGTGTTAGAGGGATTTATTGGACCTGTTGAATCGTCCTGAATAATGGCAATTGTTCCCCTAAGACAATATGGACATCTGTGTTTGCTGAATTCACATAATACTGTATAAAATTGTATACTACACAAGTAAAATATTAAACCCAACCAATGTTCTTACTCTCAGATATGCACGCACATGTTCTGTTTTTAATATTGTGCACACAGCCATCAAGGCCTGAAATCAGTACAAGATGACCTTCCCAGAGTACCTTATACCAATATATAAATGTGTGCATATGGTATCAAACTGATTAGTCCAAATGTGCATTGAGGAACTACACACTACTTAAATTAATTTAATACTTGGTTGATTTGAAAGTTTTCTGTTAAAATAGCATCAATTAATGTAAAATAGAAATGGGACTACATAGAAGAATAACAATGAGTAAGCTCATAGCTGTTTATATGTTAATAAAAGAATCATATATTCCTAAAGAGTTTATCCATCTTTTTTAAATAGCAATCAGTGTAGATTTTTGAATGCATAAAAGTTTGTCCACAAACCTTATATGCTGCTCCATTGACCTACTTTGAAACATATTATATGGCCAGTTGTGTGAGCACAGATCTATCTTTGTAGATGTTGCTGTGTTTCTACTAATATCAGCAAATAGGCCATTGATTTTAATTATGTGAAAGCATCACTCTCCACCCCCTCCCAATTTCCCTATCAACAGAAATCCAAATGAAGAATTATATCAGTTAATTGAAGCAATGCACTAAGTGAAAGCAAATAATTCTTGCATTCAATTTTGCTTTTACTCATATAAATCCCTTCAGCAAACATATCCACCTGTTCCCAGAATCATTCACAAAGACCCCTTTTAATCACTGATCTGTGCATTCTAAAATGTTTGCTGCTATCTGACAGATTTTAATATACTGTACATCAAATTATCCACGTAGACAAGCTGCTTTCACATTCTGACAAGAATAGTGAAACACAAAGGGTAATTTACTGAACATCAGATTATTGACATAAAATAATAATGAAAATAATAAAAATAATGATAATAATAGTTAATATTTCCTACTAAACTTAACGTAAGGCATTCAAGATTTTTCTGCCTGCTCATTTGTATTTCCTTGCACCTCTATTCATCTTTTATCTCTTTGATGAATGGAGCTTAGTGCATGCCAGCACAGGTCCACACATAAGTGGGCCAATAGTTCATACAACTGCATTTTTATAATAATGTGCAGACTTGTACTTACATGCAAATGCCCCTTGAAGTAACCCTTGTTAACCATGTAGAATAAACTATGGTAGTCAAAATCATTGATGTTCATCAGAGGTAAACATCTCATATTGCACCAAAAAAAACCTAATAAACAGATATGCTGGTAGGGGGAAACATATAGAATTCATATACAGTTACAGTATATCTTTTCTATCATACCATGTCAAAAGCAGCCACCTGTGTCATTAGCCATAGATATATGGCTTCTGACACATTCATTTTCAATTGCTCTTTGTCTATACATGATAAGAGTATTATTGTAACAATGCATTGTATGGGAGAAAACCTAAAACAAAACAGGACATAGAATTATAGTTATGTTGTAGATAATAAAGACAGCATCCTTGTAGAATATAATTTAAATGTAATCTAGTCAAAACTCATGATGGTATTGCTGACTGGATCCCTGTTGGAGAGTTTTCACTTACCCTTTCAGTGATCCCTATTAGAGTTGAGCGAACACCTGGATGTTCGGGTTCGGTGGGTTGGACCCAACTTCGGGAAAAAGTCTGAGTTTGGTACCGAACTTGACCCGAACTTTATCCCGAACCCCATTGAAGTCAATGGGGACCCGAACTTTTCGGCACAAAAATTACTGTAAAAAAGTCCTGGAAAGTGCTAGAGGGCTGCAAAAGGAAGTAAAATGATTTTAGAACAATAATCTGTGCTTTACAGCAACAGCAGGAACCTGACCCTATAGAAGTAGGCGATGATTTTAGAACAATAATCTGTCCCTTACAGCAACAGCAGGAACCTGACCCTATAGAACTAGAAGATGATTTTAGAACAATAATCTGCCCCTCTAAGCAGTAGACTCTACCTAGACCAGTCAGATCATTCTGTAATGTAGGATGAGATGTTATTAGATCTGCAATCTGTCCCTAAAAGCAGTAGTAGTAGTAATCTCTACCTAGTCCACAATCACATCGTTCTGTAATGCAGGATGATATGTTATTATATCTGCAATCTGTCCCTCACAGTGCCGGCAGCATCCTCTCCCTACACTACCCAGAGAGCATGTGACATGCAGCACTAAGTGACTCCAGCTTATAAAGAGGCTGGGTCACATGATGCACTGGCCAATCACAGCCATGCCATTAGTAGGCATGGCTGTGATGGCTTCTAAGGGCAAACCAGTGAAACGCTTGTTGATTGGCTGCCCTGCAGCTATTCAACATGCATGATCAAATACCCGAACCCAGAACCCAAACCCAAACTTTTTTTCAAATGTCCGGGTGCGCTCAACTCTAATCCCTATCACAAACGAAAAAAAAAATCTGGCAGAGATTACAGCCCTTACCTATTGTTGCTTTAAAATGCTGTTTTTTAAAGAAAGTAAAACGTTATACTGGAGTTCCACTTTAAAAAACAGCACACTTTATTTTATTGTTTGCATCTTCTATGTTATTGCTCATGGAAATGAGTGAAGGTTGGGCTTTTTTCTTCCAAAGTTCAGAAAGAAAGAGACATGAAATCCAATTGTTTGGATTTAAAAGTAACAATTCTACTATTTTGCTGAAGTTTTTATTGAATGGCACCAATGCAGCCCTATCTGGACTCTTCGTGTGCACATTCTACATTCTGTTTAACCTTTAAAATCTACAACTTAAGTTATGTGTTTCTTAATATATTACCAGCATGCTAGCAATTGATAAGAAACTGCACAACAAAGCTATTTGTTATAACCCATTTCTATATCAAGCATATAGGGCACCCAATGTTCATTATTAATATTCATTAGAAAATCCTTCATTATATTGTTTTTTAAATATTGCAACCACTTAAAATATTACAGAAAGAGACTACCAAATTTGCATCCAATGTGGGGTTGCTACTGTGTCTGTTAACTAGGTTAAGTGTATATATGAGTACTCTCCAGTCACTATTGTAGTATTTACATATGCACAGCTAGATCTGAGGATCAAAAGAATTAGTTCAAACTGCAATATACATTTATCGATAGGGATATATATATATATATATATATATACAAATTACACACTAAACAGCATATAAAATACAATGTTTAGTATATGTCTGGTGGGTTATATGATATTTACAAATTCCACACAAAGCCATATTTACAATACAGTGTACATACAGTATAAACATGAAGTTAGTTTATCTCTCAGCTTCGGGTCTGGTCATATTGAGTGCTTTTGTGTCCCAGCATGAAGAGAGAAGCATAGCTTGGAAACAATTCCCCCTTTCCTTTTTGCACAATGGATACCCACTATAAGATTTTTCTTTTGTTCATTCAGACCTGTGGGCTAAACGCAAAAAAAGCCCCTGAGAATTCCCTGTACTAACACTAAAGCGATAATCTCAACCATTGTACTATTTTATTCGACAGGAGAACTGCTCCCTGGCAGAACACACGCACAAGTGTTCCTAGACATTGGCTGCCAGAGCTGATTGGAAGCTGGTTTTCCAACATGGGCATTTGATAGAAGCCGGATGTAACACTGGCATCTGTAGAACAGACAGCTGTACACTGGGGACAAAAGACTGCTGGTGCCTGTCAAACTGACTGTTTTCAGACAATTTTTGACTGTGTGTACCCAGCTTACGGTAATGCACCCTAATTGGTCTCTATGCCTAGCAAATGTATATTGGGTGCAGCCTGATTGGGAGATTCTAAGAAGGCTGCTGTATACAACATATGTGAGATGTGATAAGGAAAAACAATGGCCTTGAGTGGAAAAATATTAATGGTAACACCTACTGGGAGGATAGAAGTGGTATAATGGAGAAACACACTAAATATATCTCCATCGAATGTAATATATATTTCTAATTGCAATATTATTTACATCTGTTAATGGAGATTTTACATAAACACATTATATAACAAAAGCACGAAAGAATTAAAAATGATGGTTCCAAAAAAAGAAGAAAAAAAAAGTAAATCTATAATTTCAATGTTATTTTCACATTGAAATCATAATGAGAAACAGCAAAAAAACAAGCATGCTTCTTGCTAAAACTAATTTAAATTATTTAAATGAAATGAAAATCAAAGTTTAAATGACATAAATTTTAAAAACTAGAATTGTCACAAAGACAATACCGAAGATGTTGTTTCTTCACTTGCCTGCTGTTGCTGCAACAAGACTGTCTTTGATCTCATAAATTTCTCACTGCATTCTTAATATGGACTTCAATTCAGCATTGTCAGTTGAAATGAAGCTTAAAAACATCCACTGAAGCCTGATGCTCCAATCAAGAAAAGAAAATTCTCATTTTTTACAAATGTAATGGAAACAGAATATGGAAGTAGCCACATGTGGGGAAGCACTGTCTGAGGATCAACAGGAGGTAGGCTGGTTAATTGTGACTTTAGAAATTTAGCCGGAGACACAGCAAATGCATACAGAATGTGTATTTGCATGTCATGTGAATATGAACATAAGCCATTTTTTGACACACATTGTTCCCTCTTGTTTCTTTATCCACTTATTCCAATGTTCTGAGATTTTCCATTGCTGAAAAAGGTTTTTATCAAAGCTCTTTGCATTATATCGATGCTACATATAGTACTTTTCCTGGCAGAGCTGCATTAATGAAGGTCATATTTTTCCCCTTTCTTTACAAGAGAACTTTTTCTAGGTGGTTGTATTTTAGTACTTTAATGAGACTGTTGAAATTGAAGTATGATATGGTTAATGCGGTGAATTCAGCTGAATGTGAATTGGAAGGCCTAAGCACACCTTTACACAAGGAGACAATTAATATTCTGAATGCATAATATGATTCACATAAGAACATAATCACTATTTCAACATTGATTAGTGAAGTTAGAATATGCGGGTATATGTTAATAGAGCAAGTGTCCTTTGTTCATTCTTTGTGCAAAAAAAGAATAATGAAAGTGTAATTATACAGTATATAAAATCTACATGTATGTACAGTGTGTACTTATATGTATATCTTTATATATATACCTACATAAAAATCCTCATATATATAGTATTATATATATATATATTTTTATATAAAATACAAAACTATAAATAAGTAAGGTGGTCAGCACAACCATTCCTTATCCTTATCTTTGAATAGATCCAGGTAAGCTGTTGGTAAACCTTAAAATGCATACATTTTCCTTTATCTGGACACACACACACAGTTCAGACTGATTTACGTATATTGAAGCAAAGAATTCTGGAGATAAATTAGGGCTTTAATCCATTACAAACACATTCCTTGTTTTAGTCTTCTACAGAATAAAAGAGAAAACTCAGTGGTAGGTACTATGACCAACAGCTCCACTTTCACTAGAACTGTACTTGTTTTGTTTTTTTAAATGTACTCACAAATTTACCTGATTAGAAAATCATTGTAAAAATATGTAAACCTTTATGTAAATTTTGCAAAACGATAACATTTGTCTATAGTTCAGCTTGGGCCAGATTGCTATGTAAGTGGTGTAACATTGTTATATATTTGTTTAGAAAATAAGAAAATATAAGTTTGTATTAATATACATATTGAAGAGGATTTATATAGCGCCAACAGTTTACGCAGCACTTTACAACTTGAGGGTAGACAGTACAAATACAATACACTTCAATACAGTAGGAATCAGAGGGCCCTGCTCATTAGAGCTTACAATCTAAGAGGGAAGGTCAAGAGATACACGAGCTAATAACTGTGGGGGATGTGCTGATGGAGAAGATAAATGTACATTTGTTAGGTGGGAGCCAGATAGGCTTCTCTGAAGAGATGAGTTCTCAGGGATCGTCTGAAGATGGACAAAGTAGGAGAATGTCAGACAGATTGGGGAAGAGCATTTTAGAGGATGGGAGAGGCTCTGGTGAAGTCCTGGAGGTGAGCATGGGATGAGGTGACAAGGGAGCTAGAGAGTAGGAGGTCTTGGGAGGAGCGAAGAGATCAATTTGGTTGGTGTTTTGAGACCAGGTTAGTGATGTAGCTGGGGGCCAGGTGGTGGATGGCTTTATAGCTTATTGTTAGTATCTTGAATTTAATTGGTTGAGTGGCAACCAATGGAGGGATTGACATAGGGGTGTAGCAGATGTTGAGCGATTTTTAAGGTGGATGAGCCTATTTAGAGCTAAGCCAGTGAGGAGGGAGTTGCCGTAGATGAGTCGAGAGATGACCAGGGAGTGGATTAGAAGCTTTGTGGTGTCATTGGTTAGGAAGGGGCGTATCTTGGAGATGTTGCGGAGGTTGAGGCAGCAAATTTTGGATAGCAATTGGATGTGGGGCCAAAGATTAGTTTGGAGTCCAGGATTACACCTAGGACCTTAGCGTGGGTGGACAGGTTGATAGTTGAGCTGTTGATTTTGACAGAGAAATCCGGGGAAGTGGCACGAGGGGGAGGAAATATCATAAGCTCGGTTTTTGAGTTTGAGGAAGTGATGTAACATCCAGGCTGATATGTCTGTTAGTAAGTTGGTGATGCGTGAGGAGACAGATGGAGAGAGCTGAGGAGTGGAGAGATAGATTTGTGTCTCGACCGAAAGCCGTGGGAGACAATCAACTGACCCAGGGAGGCAGTGTAGATTGAGAAAAGGAGAGGTCCAAAAACAGAACCTTGGGGGACACCGACAGAGAAAGGAAGAGGAGAGGAGGAAGTAGAGTTATAAGTGACACTGAAGGAGCGGTGGGATAGGTAGGATGGGAACCAGCGAAGAGTACAGTCACAGAGACCAAAGGAGTGGAGTTTTTTGAGGAGGAGGAGGTGGTCCACTATGTCAAAAGCAGCAGAGAGGTCCAGGAGTAGTAGTACAGAATAGTGTCCTTTGGTTTTAGAAGTTAGTACGTCATTTGTGAGCTTAAGGAGAGCAGTTTCTGTGGAGTGTTGAGGGCGAAATTTCTGATATAAACTATGCTATTGCTTATTTATTGTTGCAGTTTTTTATTACTGGGATACAATTAGTATACGTGCTTTTGGCAGGAAGTGACATGCATTGTTGTATACACATGGGCAGAATGGAGGGAGACATTTGCCAGTGCACAAAAAAATGAAAGACTTTATGCCCATGTGTATGTCGGACATGCATGCTGGAAAACCAGCAGCCAACCAACTCCTGATCAGCACTCTCAGACAATGGCAGAGAGCACTGATCAGATTGTTCTGGTAGGAGGGGGCTGTCCCCCTGTCAAAACACAATAGCTCAGTGGGTGAGATCGCTGAGCTAACCTTGCATGGTTAGTACAGTGGCTCTGACTGGAGCTGACAGTTTTGGTTGAACGAAAAAACAAATAGTGTGTACCCGGCTTTACTATAACTGTGCATAGTAACCAATCAGCCTCTAACTTCAGCTTGTTCAATTAACCCCTTCACACCAATGTAGCACAAATATGAGTCTTTCTGCTTTAAGGGGTCGTACCAGGGTAATGCCTGCAGCTGCAAGCATCACACCGGTACCGAGTTGTAGAGCCCATGGTCGGCTTTCTTGTAATAACAACCGATGCAGCTAATAAGCCACTCAACTGTTATTACAACCACTGTGAGGCCCAAGGGACTAGCCGGTATGTCCTGCAGGGTCCACTTGCTCAGAGGGGGATCAATCCTGAATCCCTACTGAGCAGGCGGATTACAGTTCCATCTCTGCTTACTGAGCAGAGTGGAGATGGACATAGTCCTGCTCTCCTCTATGGGGAGATAGCTTGTCCATTTTAATCTGATCATATCCGATCTGATTGCCAGACGGATGAAAAATAGGACCTCCATCCGTCTGGATTTGGCAGAGAGGATCGGATAGCAGCGGGTGTCAGCGGACATGTCGCCGCTGACATCCGCTGCTCCATAGAGGTGAATGGAGTGTCCGATCAGGCCCACCTGAAAAACTGACAGGAGGACCTGATCGAACATCACATGTGAAAGGGGCCTTAACTGGTAACCATTAAAAAAACTTCAAGCGTCGCCTATGGAGATTTTTAGGTACCGTAGTTTGTCGACAGTGGGCGCAATTTTAAAACGTGACATGCTAGGTATCTATTTACTGAGCGCAACATCATCTTTCCCATTATACAAAACAATTGGCCTAACTTTACTGTTTTTTTTTTTTAATTCATGAAAGTGTATTTCTTCCAAAAAAAATGCATTAGAAAGACCACTGCGCAAATACAGTGTGACATAAAATATTGCAATGATCGCCATTCATTCTCTAGGGTTTCTGCTAAAAAAAATATATAGAATGTTTGGAGGTTCTAAGTAAAAAATGGCAAAAAATACTGATTTTAACTTATACGCAACAAGTGGCAGAAAAAGTCGTCAAGGGGTTAAGCTTTGACACCAAAACCTAGAAGCTGATTGGTTAATATTCACAGCTGCACCAGATTCTTTGTGCACTAGCTTTAGTAAATCTCCCCCAAAGTGTTGTCTCCATAAAATGCATCTGGACCTGTTTCTGTTTGGACTTTATTTCTAAATACAAAAGCCACAAAAGCCCAATTGCAGCTTTACATTGAACATACTGCCAGATACTGTAAACAATCATATTGTCATTTTTTTGCTTTCTAGACTGAATGTTATATCTTGAACTGGAACAAGCTTACCCCCGGGATTTTGACGATAAGGCACCCCAAATAAAATTAGTTGTAGTATAGAACATAAATTGCATATATTTTATTGAGAAATTATTAAAATTATTAAAAATGGACAAAAAATAAAAACAGCATTACAGGTTATACCATATGCCAAGTACACATAGCAATGTGAAGACAATTGAGTATTATCACACTAGCAAATAATTTTGCAGAAGAGTCCAGACATGTTTCGGAAACTTTTCTTTACAGTCTTTTCCTTCTTCAGGGAATGTGCAGCGTGTGTACTTTATGGTAATATGTCTGTGATGCTGTATGTGCTTCCGGCTTGGACCCCTCAGGTGCCCCCAATGACTCCACCCGCACCCAGTGCAGTCCTATGTGTGTCCGGTAGGAACAGTAAGGGCCACCCCACTGGATAAACCAGTAGCCTAACACAGTGGTGGCTACAAGGATAAATCCTTTTGGGGGTTCGCCTCTCTAATAAGAGGCGATCTGTATGGGTAACAAGCCTGGGGAGGGGGGAGGAGGGGAGGAGATGGAGGAGAGAGAGAGAAGAGATAAGCGTATATCTTCCAAGAGTGAGCTTGGGTGTAAAAAGAGGTTCTCTCCTGACAAGTATATGAGAAAACCTCTTTTTACACCCAAGCCCACTCAGGCTAGCAAAATTATATGCTAGCCTGATTATACTCAGTTGTCTTCACATTGGTATTTGTATTTGGCATATGGTATAACCTGTAATGCTATGTTTTTATTTTGTATCCATTTTTAATAATTGTAATAGTTTTTCAATAAACTGTATGCAATTTATGTTCTATACTACAATTAAACTTATTTGGGGTGCCTTACCGTCAAAATCCCAGGGGTAAGCTTGCTCCAGTTCATGAATGATTAGGGATGTGGTAATCAGCAGACCCTTGCACCTTTAACCCAAATAACCCTATTGGGTTATTACTACTAGCTCAGTGGTTAGATCCTGATTTTTTGAATGTTACATCTTGTACTACATTTTTTAAAATTACAATATGTCTATGTCATTCAAGTATCGGATACATTCACTTACAGCTTTCACTTTAGGTGAAGTTGTCCCTTACAGCTTCTCCCATCCCCAACCTCAGTATAACCCACAAAGGTAAAGCTTTACTGTCAGCTTTATCTTGAGATCTTTATGGTGTGCCCCTTCCCAGTGCCAAACAACCTTTGGTTGGATACAGTCCAAATGGGTCCTGTACAGTGGTGGCTAGTGCTCCATCGGTTGGGGGGCGGAAGATGGACCTAACATTGGACCCCTCCCCCCATCTCTCCAGCCCGCACCATACCCACACCCCCGGTGGCTGGCTCACTTACACTGTGCTGCCCCCGGACTGACATGTTGGAGGGTGCCCACCGGCGGCAGCTTCCCCCTCCATCTCCTCTGTGCCCCTGCCTCCATGTCCCCCTCTGTTTTCCAGTGGCAGCTGGTGGGTCGGTTGGTCGGCCTTCCCCTGTGTCTTCTCGGCATCACAGAGCCCGGGCATCTCCTCCCTCCTCCTCCTAAGCCAATGGGATTGCTTCTCCTTTTGGCCAATTGGGAAACAAGTCTCAGGACCCTCTTCCTGAATGGCTGGGAGGAGAATCAGTGTGACAATACCAAATATTTCTTCGCTATTGTCACGTAACTGGGTGGACTCGGGGCACAGTTCTCTGCACCCCACGCCTACCCTTTTTTAAAGCCATTTAGAGCCTCTGGCTGTAATCATGTGCTTCAAAAAAATAACCTATTGGAATCCATGCATCCACTGCCCCACAGGTAGATTAGGGGGCCGGACACATGGATGCGAGTGGTGCCCCTGTGCCCTGCATTATTGGCCACCACTGCTCCTGTACCTACTTCATATCCATTCAATAGCTTCAATTCTTATGATGTCTGAGTGTGTACTCCTCTGCAGGGCTATGTCAGCACTGGGCAGGCCACACAAAGAATATCTACAAAGCCAGACTAAAGGCATGTATTTACCTCTTTGGGTTGGATGCTTAGGACAGCATCAATAAAAAAACAAGTTGCCGTTAAAGTCATTGTAATATTATGGGTTTGATTTACTAAAGTGCTACAAAATGTTCAGTTAGCAAAGTTAATGTTCAATTTGCAAAGTTAATGTTTACTTAGCTTAGTAAATATTAGGAAGTTGTGTTTACACACTCAATCAAATGTAAGTGAAATAAAAAAAAAAAAACATGATTTTTGCTTGAGCTTATGAACAAAGTGCAAGGGAACAAGGTAACTCCCTATGAGTTACAGTCATTAAACTTTATAATGCCTGTTAACCAGTGTATACTATTTAATCTTAGATTTTAAAGACCCTTATAAAGTCTGATATTGCAAACACAATATAAAGCCATTTATATTTTTTTCACATCTTAAAAACAAGTGTAAAAATGCAGTCACCCAGCGTGATCAGAGTTAGTGTTTGTGTCTGACTTCAGCAGTTTGAGAAAGATTTATTAATTGCTTCACAGCTGTCAGGATAATTCAAAGTAAGGATTAACCACTATAATACCTACAAAAACAGGCATTTGAAATACTGTATGTACAGAAGATAGAAATGACCCAGCACAGTCATTCACAGTGTCTTATAGCTGCCAACACTGGATCACAAAGGTAAAGGTCAATGATGAGGCTACTAATTATTTAGCGATTCTCTGCCCAAAACTGAATCTTTTGAAATGAATATAATATTCTGTTTTACAGCTTAATATATTGTTTAATCATTATAATCACCATAAATTAATCTCCAACAGATCAGTAATGTACAGATAGGTATTTCATTTTAGAGCCTACATGTGTCTGTGCTTGGGCAATGCAAAATTGTGGTTGTATTGTGACAAAAATGTCTACAAAAAGGAGATAACGCTGCCCATGTTAGCTCTAGAGATGCACTGGGGTTGATTTACTAAAACTGGAGAGTGCAAAATCTGGTGCAGTTGTGCTTGTTAGCCAAGTAGCTTCAAACTTCAGTTTGTTTAATTAAGCTTTGACAAAAAAAGAAAAAAAATGGAAGTTGATTGGTTTCTGTGCAGAGCTGCACCAGATTTTGCACTCTCCAACTTTAGTAATTGAACCCCAGTGTCTTTTGCAATGGTTGTTTTTGATTCATCAAACCTTATTAGCATTTCTCTCTATGGTGTTGGTTTACTAAAGTGTGCATTAAAGTGATCTGAACACAAGCATCCAAACATGAACAGGGAATATCTAAAAATTGTGCTTTCCCTGCCCATGTTCGGATGTTTGATATGAACAAAGGCTAACTTTACAAAACTTTAGCTCATTCGCACTTTAGTAACCTAGGACTAATAAAGGAAAGTATGATTTTGAAAGATTCCCATTGCCCTAAGGGATCAGGAAATGATTTTGGAGAAAATTGAGCCAGGCTTTATACATTCTTGCCTCTGGATCAGCTCATCAGCAAAGTTTTTTTTAAATGTACATACAGCTTAGTGTACACTCTCCAGAATGAATTAACTCCTGACTGCTAGCACAGGAGTTATGTCACCTTGGGCTAGCCAATCAAAGTGGCTGGAGATCCTGACCCTAGAAGAAAACTGGGTGAATATATTAGCAGTAGTGATAGAGTGATGAGCAACATATTGCAGTGCTAAAGGGTTCCCTTTGGCAGGTAAAATTAAGGCTAAAATACATAAATACATTCAAGTTGGTCAGTATTCCATAGGCTAAATGTCTAGTCTCAGGGTAAGGATTTGGAAAGTCAAAAATCATTTTTATGTTATTTTTAAGGACTGACAAAAAAGAAATTGCAGGTGCCACATTAAACAAGTTTTATTTTATTTTAATTGTTTTAGTTTATGACACTGCACAAGTTTTATTTATGTTTTTTAGTTTATGACACTGCATGTTCCTGTGTGTCTCTTAAAAGTAAACTTGACTTGGCCCTGGTCATTTTAAACTTTCAAAACTCCTGTGCAAGTGCCACAAGATATGCACTATTACCTTTATGATTCCATGTGTGTCCTTCATATTCAATGTCCAGCACACCTGTTTGCATTTTGTCCAGTTACGGTGCCCCTAAAGACTACTGGACTAAATGAACAGGGTAATGCCAGTTAGGGATGCTAGACAGGACTTAGCTCAGGTGTCTAGCCCTTGTAGCAAATTAAAACTATAGCAAGCCATACCTACAACCACAAGATGAAGGAAAGAAAATTGCTTGATTCCCCCAACAACACAGCCAGTGTTGATGGGGAAATCCCTCCCACTGTGCTATTGTACAGTATTTTGACAGTGGGAAGTTTCCCATCCACTGGAATACAATGATCACTGCTGGCAGCTATCACATGAGAAAACATGATAGGCTGAATGTACTGATGTATATTTATGGATTGACTGCAGTACAACTAGCCTGCCCATAGATGGATCCCGTCTATGGCCGACCTAAATCAGAGATGCTCACAGTAGGGTTGTGTGGTTATTAAAGGTAATAACAAACTGCTTACAAGTTAGATGGGACTTTTTTAATGTTTAACCACTTCATTACAGGGCACTTTCACCTCCTTTCTACCCAGGCCAATTTTCAGCTTTAACCACTTCAGCCCTGGAAGGATTTCCCAGGTTGGGACCAGAACACTTTTTGTGATTCGGCACTGCATCGCTTTAACTGACAATTGCGCGGTCGTGCGATGTTGTTCCCAAACAAAATTTGCGTCCTTTTTTCCCCACAAATATAGCTTTCTTTTGGTGGTATTTGATCACCTCTGCGTCATTTCTGATCACCGCTATAAACAAAAGAAGAGCGACAATTTTGCAAAAATACCCAAATTTCTTACTTTTTGCTAAAATGCAAATCCAAAAAAAAAATATATAAAAAACATTTTTTTTCATCGGTTTTGACCGATTTATATTCTTCCTCATATTTTTGGTAAAAAAAAATTGCAATCGCCGTTTATTGATTGGTTTCCCAAAAGTGGCCGCGTTTACGAATGATGAGAATTCATTTCTGGGGTTTTTTTTTTTTTGCTAGTAATGGCGGCGATCTGCGATTTTTAGTGGTACTGCGATATTGCAGCGGCCATGTCGGACCATGTTGACACTTTTTTGGGACCAATGACATTTATACAGCAATCAGAAATTTAAATGTCCACTGGTTACTGTATAAATGTCATTGGCAGTGAAGGGGTTAACCTGCAGGGGGAGATCTAGGGGTTAAGTGTGTTCCCTGGGCGTGTTCTAACTGTGGGGGGACTGGGCTAACAAGAGCATAATAGATCTAACTGATCCCAGTGACAGGGATCAGTAGATCTCCTATGCCCCCTCTAACAGAGCGGGGAACCGCTGTGTTTACATCAGCTGTTCCCCGTTCTTTGGCTGTGGCCACTCATAGCGGCTCGCTGGCGGACATCAGGTCCGCCCGAGCCGTGGGCACACTCCTCAGGAGTACGGCAGGTGCGCGCATGCTCCCTAGCGGCCACCCGCAGCTAAGCGTCCACACTGGCACCGTGAATATACGGTAGGCGGTGTGGAAGTGGTTAAGTGCTGTCACACTATGAATGACAATTGCGCAATCATGCAACACTGTACCCAAATTCATTTTTTATAATGTTCTTCACACAAAAATAGCTTTCTTTTGATGGTGTTTAATCACTGTTGGGTTTGTTATTAGTTGCTAAAAAAAATGAAAACAGTCCAAAAATTTTGAAAAATAATTTTTTTCTTAGTTTCTGTCAGCAAACGTTTTAAATAAGTAATTTTTCTCCTACACTGATGTGTGCTGATGAAGCTGCACTGATGGGCACTGATAGGCTGCACTGATGGGCACTGATGAGACGGCACTGAAGGGTAATGATGGGGTGGCACTGATGAGGAGGCACTAATATGCAGCACTGATGGGCATTGATAGGTGTCACTGATATACAGCATTGATAAGCACTGATAGGAGGCAATGATGGGCACTGATGCGCTGCATTGATGGGCACTGATAGGTGGCACTGATGGGCACTGATACGCTGCATTGATGGGCACTGATAGGTTGCACTGATGGGCACTGATAAGCGACAGTGATGAGCACTGATAGGTGAAACTGATGGGCAATGACAGGTGGCACTGATGGGAGCTGATGTGTGCCACTGATGGGCACTGATGGGTGGCACTGATGGGTAGGCACTGATGGGTACTGAAAGGTAGCACTGATTGGCATTACTGATGGACACAGATTGGCCTCACTGATGGGCACAGACTGGTGTCACTGATGGGCACAGACTGGTGTCACTGATGGACACAGAGTGGCATCACTGATGGGCACTGTTGGGGCTGCATTGTAATCAGGACACTGATGTTGATCAGTGCCCTGATTACCTTAACACTTTTTTTCCTGTAAGGAGATGCTGCTTATCATCTCTCCTCACCTCACACTCTGTCAGTGTGATAGAGAAAAAGCCGATAAAGGGCACTTCCTTCTTTACATGTGATCGGCTGGATTGGGCACAGCCGATTACATGAGTAAGGAGCCGTTGCTGTGGCTCTTTGCGGAGATCGAGGTCGCGCTGCGTTCCAGAGGCTGCATGCCCCAGAGGGCGTGCAATCCTCTGTAAACTGGGAACCATCATAAGATGTCTTCCCAGAACAAGAGCCACACCGCTGAGACGGTGGGCGGGCTGAAGTAGTTAAATTGACTGACAGTTTTGCTTTCAATTTTAACATTATTTAAATGAATTCAAAACGAATTTCAAATGTCTGCTGTTTAGCAAATTTAATTGGAAATTAGATAAATACTGTAGTCATTAAACTAAATTATCTAAAAAAAAAAAAAAAAAGTTTAATTAGATCAATTAATGGTCATGTACTTATGACTAAAACACAACTGCTGATTATTTTCTATAAATTAACACATTAATTATTAAAGTAATCATAACACAAACTCATTAAAAGGGTTATTGTTACTTTACCGAATATTTTAAATCACTGGATAAAGTCTGTTTTTTCATGTGTAGGTATTTTTATATAATTTATTACTTCGATTTTTACAGTAAAATCTCTGCAGACATGGGAAACAGACCAATACTTTGGTGCCTTTTTACTTGAATATACATTTTAGGAAATATTTACTCGAAACATAAAGGTCTGTTTGAATGGATAAGTAAATTCTAATTCACATATACATGTTCAGATTTAGCTATCTCCAATTAGTACGTCTCAAGAAATATTCCAATGATTTATCTTTTTATTTGGTTTAATCTATACTGCTTTGTTTGTGAAACCTCTAGGTTTATTTGTTTTCAAATTTTAGCATGAATAGCTCCTAAATGAGCTCTGATCTGAGCAACATAATATGTTGTTGTAGGTACAGGTTCACTTCATTTAACTTTAGCAAATGACCCCTGGGATGTCAATAATTTTAAACTCAAAAGATGTTGAGTCATGAAATATGGCATAGAGTCAAAGCACAGAATTATATCAATAGTGGCTGAAACAGAAGAAATTCTTTATTTTATAAAGGTCAAGTCAGAGTTCTGACCTCAGCCCCATTGAATTGCTGTGGTGTAAGTTAAAGTAGTCTGTTCAGAATTATTTCTCCAAAAATGTACTTTATTGAAAAAGCACAGGGTCAAAATATCTGATACCCACTATACACTAAATATAGAGTATCTCACAAATGTGAGTACACCCTTGACATTTTTGTAAATATTTTACTATATCTTTTAATGGGACAACACTGAAGAAATGACACTTCACTACAATGTGAAGTAGTGAGTGTACAGCTTGTATAACAGTGTAAATGTGCGGTCTCCTCAAAATAATTCAACACACAGCCATTAATGTCTAAACCGCTGGCAACAAAAGTGAGTACACCCCTAAGCGAAAATGTCCAAATTGGGCCCAATTAGCCATTTTCCCTGCCCCGGTATCATGTGACTTGTTAGTGTTACAAGGTCTCAGGTGTGAATGAGGAGCAGGTGTGTTAAATTTGGCATTATCGCTCTCACTCTCTCATACGGGTCACTGGAAGTTCAACATGGCACCTCGTGGCAAAGAACTCACTGAGGATATGAAAAAAAGGATTGTTGCTCCACATAAAGATGGCTTAGGCTATAAGAAGATTGCCAAGACCCTGAAACTGAGCTGCAGCACTGTGGCCAAGACCATACAGCGGTTTAACAGGACAGGTTCCACTCAAAACAGGCCTCGCCATGGTCGAACAAAGAAGTTGAGTGCACATGCTCAGCATCATATCCAAAGGTTGTCTTTGGGAAATAGATGTATGAGTGCTGCCAGCATTTCTGCAGAGGTTGAAGGGGTGGGGGTCAGCCTGTCAGTGCTCATACCATACGCCACACACTGCATCAAATTGATCTGCATGGCTGACTTTTGATCACATAAGTAAGCCTCTTCTAAAGATGATGCACAAGAAAGCCTGCAAACAGTTTTCTGAAGACAAGCAGACTAAGGACATGGATTACTGGAACCAGGGCCTGTGGTCTGATGAGACCAAGATAAACATATTTGGTTCAGATGGTGCCAAGCATGTGTGGCGGCAACCAGGTGAGGAGTACAAAGACAAGTGTGTCTTGCCTACAGTCAAGTATGATGGTGGGAGTGTCATGGGTGCTGGAAAATAACAGTGGCCACACAAAATATTGACACTTTGGGCCCACTTTGGACATTTTTACTTAGGGGTGTACTCACTTTTGTTGCCAGCGGTTTAGAGATTAATGGCTGTGCGTTGAGTTATTTTGAGGGGACAGGAAATGTGCACTGTTATACAAGCTGTGCTCACTGCTTTACATTGTAGCAAAGTGTAATTTCTTCAGTGTTGTCACATGAAAAGATATAATAACATATTTGCAAAAATGTGAGGGGTGTTCTCACTTTTGTGAAATACTGTATATACTGAGATATGTGCTATATGCTGCTCTGAACAGCAACCACATTAACTTTTATTTTATTTAAGTTATTGCTAATAAATAGTTTCATTAGGATTCACATATTTTTCCATCAATGACCTTGATTGTTAAACCTTAATTAAAAAAAAAAAAACATTAAAGAAAGCTAAACTATTGTTTCTGGTTTAAAACGGTTGTCTTTACTAATTATATCTTGTATGACAGTTATAAGCCATTTTAGGAGCCACTCGTTCAGAAAACCAGAAAAAGGGTACAAACGTTTTTGTTTTAGGTCTGAAACAACTCTATGGGGGTAGTTTTTTTGTTTTTTTATATCCCTACTTTGTGCCATTCATTCTTTCTTCAGTTGGTTTGTAAAGAGTGGTGCTGTATTTAAACACATTTAGGGACTGATTTACTGTATAATTATTTTTTTTATTTTTTTATAGGTCCACTATGCATTGGCATTTAAAGTAAATACAGGGCTACCAATGAAAAAAAAATACCTACTTTGCCAAATGCTCTATTTGTATGTAATGGTTTTGTTGTTAGTATTATTATTCTAACATATCTATATAATTTCTAATATTTATGTTGGTTCTCAAATCTTTACAAAATAATACATATGCAACATAAAATGCTTTCATCATCACTCAAATATCCATACAACTAGCACATATTCATTTTTGTCATTTATCAAAAATCTTTGTATACCTCTTAAAATTACTAGCAGTCGATGCCAAATATTTTCTTTATGTATATAATAAAAGTCTTACAGGAGAGAAAATGTTCTATTTCCATGGTAATTTAAAAGGTTGTTGCCATGGATATACTGTAACACTCTTTAATGGGGCTTTCCTGCTTTACGATTTAGTAGGTTTTGATATTTGCAAAGAAACATTTTTTGTATTACTTGTAGTAACCTACATTTTTATTTTTTAAATTCTGAGCAAACGATGTGCAGTAAATACATATAATTGCTTGTTGTTTTGATAGCAAGATCCAACCTAGTCAAATAGGATTTTAGTGTCAAAATCAAACCTATATGTAAACAGTTTGAGTGAGATAGATTATATTGCTACGCGTTAAGTATTTAACTATATTGCACTCCTAATTTCTTGAAACAGATTTAGTTTTAAGAACCACACTATAAAAGTAATCATATCTGATAACATTTACAACAAAAATAATAAAAATACCTGTGCCTAAAGAAAACATTATTTCAAAAAAATCCAAGCTGCTTAGCTGTTATATTGATCCTTTGTCTTCAGCATTTTCACTTACCTAGAACAAGTATGCTAATCAGTAGTACTGACTTCATGGTGACATTTTAACCTTCAAGCAAGTCACTGGTTCAAGATTCAAAAAGCACTGAAAACATTTAATCATTGCTAACCAGCAACTTGAATTTTTAAAATGAAGTCAGCAATGGCAGCCACTATGAGATTTCCTAAAACTGGTGCACATAGAATCTGATGCAGCTGTGCATAGTAACCACTCAGCTTCTATCTTCAGCTTATTCAATTAAGCTTTGACAAAGAAACCTAGAAGCTGATTGGCTACCATGCAGAGCTACACCAGATTCTGTGTGCTCCAGTTTTAGGAAATCTCCCCCTATGTCTCGATTACTGCATTTGCCCTTTAAATCCCATTGTTGATTTTCAGGGGATTTAACAGGGCAGTTAAATAGCAGTCCAGTTGAGCCAAATAGGTGTAAACAAATGCAACTTGACACAGATCATATTTATTTTTCTATATTAATGTTTTTAGTAGCCTCCCTGGCGGTATTCCCAAGTGTGGCTCAGGTGAGTTTTCACTACCAAAAGCGGTAACCCCAAGCCACACTTGGGATCTCATCGCAGTATCCAGTCAAAGTTACTTACCTTGTCCCCTGGATCCTGTGATGTTCCCCATCTGTGTCCTCTGGCGGAATTTTTCGCCTGATGCCTCTGGGTTCCGGGTTCCATTCCCTTTGAGCGACGCGATTGGCAAATTCAAAAAGTGAAACACACACAACACATACAGGACACTGTAATAAGATTACATTACTGTATCAAATAATTTCACTTCCCCTTTGTCCCTAGTGCTTTGTCTAGTGCCCATGCACTTTTATATTATATATGCCATTCTTTCTGCCTGGAAACTTGAGAATGTCCATGGCATCCAAAAAGAGTCCCTTTATGTCAAAGCGGTGTTTGACTAGCTAGAAAATAGCGATAGTAAATAAGAATCATTTGCAGAATTGAGCGATACTGATTTGTGGGGAAATTTGTCACCAGACACTGAAAGTGACGACAGCGACAATTCTGCAACTGAGCAAATTTCAGTGTTTTTGACTTGATTACACTATTGAATAAATGTAATTATTATTATATTATTATTATTATATTAATATTTTTTGATAATTATTTGTAGTTATTTATTATATTATAAATTATGGTTCCGTTGTTTCAAACTTTATCATACCCGGGATGTCTACTAGACTCTTGTTTGGGCAGATTTAAGTGAGTTATTCCTAAGAATTACAGACCTACAATATAAAACGCCAAATTTCTATGCAAAAAAATGTATCGCTTTGAGACGCAAAAATCTGACGTAATCATAGGGAGGTTAAGGTTTTATGATAAAAGGGAGAGTACACAACTTGTACACAAACAATAGCATCAAAATAGAGATAAAGTCCCACAGTGCAGGTGGGTGATATCAATATATTAATGGCAGGCATAACCAGCAAAATAGAGTATTGTAACATCAACTTCAATCAGTAGCTAAACACAAAATCCAGGATAAACCTATCAGGGTAAAGAGATGAACCACCCTATCAAGGTGCTCAGAAAGTCCATGCAGGGGACATAGAAAAACAAAATAGCTCAGCGTTTCCATAACCCACCAGCCAGCCGACGTGGGGCACAATAGCTTCCAAGTATTCCTTGGCAAATAGAAAATGTGGAAACTGGTGGCAGCCCATCTGTTAGGGGCTCCCTATCCCTGTATCCGGCCCCTAATCTACATGCAGGGTGCCGGATGCATGGATTCCAATTTTTCTTTTTCCTTTGAAGCATGTGGCTTCAAAAAAGGGTGGGCTTGGGGTGCAGAGCACTGCGCCCAAAGCCCACCCAGTTGTGTGACAATAGTGAATGTATATTCGCTATTGTAACACTGATTGTACTCCCAGCCAATCAGGAAGTGGGTCGTGAATTGGCTGAAAGGAGAAGCAATCTTATTGGCCAAGGGGGAGGAAGGAGGAGATGCATGGCCAGAAGAGAAGCAGGGGAAGACCAATCCACCCACCAGCCACCACTGTGACTCCAGGGTTGACTTGGCCATCCAGCACTCTCCAGCTCGGACAGGGGAGGGAGGAGGATGGGAGATCGGAGTCATCCCAAGCAGGACATGTGCCTTCTAAAGCAAGGAGGCCGTCTGTCTCCCATGAGGGGGGTGTTCAACGTGTTCCACATTCATGTCCATCTCCAGGGGGGCCTCGTCTCCCACCGAGGGGAGGTGGCGTTGGTTTTCCTCCTCCCCATGAATTATCAAATTATGCAAGAGAAAGGGAAGATAGAAAAGAAAGGAAAAAAGGCAAGGGAAATCTGCACTATTCACTCATCCAGGTCAGCTTACATTTCATAACCGCCAAGTCTACTACCAATTTTTTCCAGGCAGACACTATAGCAAATTTTGTCACAAGAAACATAAAATAGATAAGAGTCTGGGTATGTTTGAGGATTTTGGCAACCAGCTCGTTGAGGAGGGCCACTCTGGGATTCTTTACTATGTTACTATGTTTACATGTGTCACAGAATAGATCACCTAGAATTGATGAACCTTAGAATATGACCACCAGGTAGGTCGCATTTATTTTTAATGCAGCACAATGTCAAGTAGCATTAATGCCTCTCTGAATGCGTGTAAGGATTGATCCAATCATCTTAATACACTTTTTTGCCAATATTAGGAATGCATGTTCAGTGTAAGTGTCTGTGGGAGCGTAATTTTTATTTACGCTGGATGGACCACCAGTATAAGATTCCAAGTAGTTAAGATCCACTAGATAAGACACTGTGTACATTTGTATCATTGTATCATTTCTTAGGGTCTCACCGGGAGGAGTTGCTCGACCAACGGTTTTAGGAGTTTGTATGGGTCTGAGAATAGATAAAATACAAAGAACACTGTTTTAAACGATATCACAGACGGACCTTTTTTAACCATCATCTGAACCGCCAATACTTTACATTCGACTGGACCTACTCACTTATCACGTCTAAAGG
>BLSH010100094.1:172447-196568 GCA_018402905.1 Glandirana rugosa | reverse complement strand
TTTGTTTGTTTTTTTTCTAATTGGGGTAGCCCCCAAAATATTGAGACATATAAAAAAAAAAAGTATACCAATGGCTGTGTGAGGCCGGTCTAAATGTCTATTCTGCACAAGTTACAGACAAGTCTTGTGGGATCCATGCCTGGTTCATTTTAATAAACGTTAGCTTGTCCACGTTGGCTGTGGACAGGAGGCTGCGCTTGTCTGTGATAACGCCCCCTGCCGTGCTAAACACACGTTCAGACAATACACTGGCTGCAGGGCAGGCCAGCACCTCCAAGGCATAAAGGGCAAGCTCAGGCCATGTGGCCAATTTGGAGACCCAGAAGTTGAATGGGGCAGACCCATCAAGACAGTACGTGTAAGCGTGTGCACACATACTGTTCCCCCATGTTGCTGAAATGCTGCCTCCTGCTAAGATGTTGCCTATCAGCTGGTGGTTCTGTTTGTTGTGGCGTGCTGCTGACAAAGCTTTTCCACATTTCGGCCATGCTAGCCCTGCCTTCTGAGGTGCTGGCGGTGCCACAGCTGCGTTAGCGACCTCTTCCTCCTCCTCCTCCTTTGCCTTCGCCTTGTGCTTTCACTGAGCCCCCGGTGTCATTTGGGAATGCCCTCAGCAGCGCGTCTACCAGCGTGCACTTGTAGTCGCGCATCTTCTGATCACGCTCCAGTGAGGGAATTAAGGACGGCACGTTGTCCTTGTAACGGGGATCCAGCAGGATCAGCACAAGTTACAATGTGGGCAACTCGGCTGTCATTGCGCTGGCACTGCAGCATGTAGTCGCTCATGTGTGACAGACTGCCCAGAGGCAAAGACAAGCTGTCCTCTGTGCGAGGTGTATCATCTTTGTCTTCCGTATGCCCCCAGCCACGCTCCAGTGATGCCCACGAGCTGCGTTGGGTGCCACCCTGGTATGAACACTGTTCCTCCTCCTCCTTCTCTTCCTCATCATCCTCGTCCTCCACATCCTCCAGAACTGTGCCCTGGCTTGAAAATTTTTTACCTCCTCTTCCTCCAGTGCCACATCCTCTTCCATCATCACCCAAAGTGTTTTCTCAAGGAGACATAGAAGTGGGATAGTAAAACTGAGAACAGCGTAATCGGCACTGGCCATGTTGGTGGAGTACTCCAAACACCGCAATATGGTACACAGGTTTCGCATGAAGGCCAACTCGTTGGTGGTGAAGTGGTGCCGTTCCATAGAGCGACTGACCTGTGCGTGCTGCAGCTGAAACTCCACTATTACATAAAACAGAGATATAAACTTAATCTCGCCCTAGTGCCAGCACAAGTCTATAGACTGAAATCAGCGCTTTAGTATGCTACCATCGAACAGGTATAAATAAACAAACAGACAATAACAAATAGCAGCTGCTTAATAAAAAACAAAATCTTTCCAATAGCACCATAAAATCAAAAAGCAGAAATCCTCCTGAATATATGATCCCAGCAGCGCTTTACACAGACATATAGGTGAACACAGTCTTTCATTTAAATGTGCAGTGCTCCAAATGTAATCACCAACAGTCCGTTCAATGACTAAATGCGGAGGTTTTTGGATCTTGTTAAACCTTCACCACACCACGTGCACAACTGGGAGGTGGGAGCCCCCCAATGTGGAAAGACTCACCGGAGGTGAATGAGTTCAGCGCCTTGAATCAATAATCTGCAATCTCATCCGATTCAGTAACAGAAAAAATCTTTCAGTGTATGGGAACCAACCGATGATAGTCATGCAGGATTACCTTGAAAGACAGCGCTCACATAGTGCATGATCCATAAAATTTTATTAGGTAAAACTTTACAATAAACAAACCCCCCCTTACAGATGTGCACTTACACTGTGCAGATAAAATAACAGCGATACAAAAGTAACCACTTGAGTGTTTAAATCACCGGCTCACCGCTTCGCCTCGCGTTTGGAGATGCAGCCGCGAGATACACCCGTCTCAGTGGACGTTTTTTATTAAGCAGCTGCTATTTGTTATTGTCTGTTTGTTTATTTATACCTGTTTGATGGTAGCATACTAAAGCGCTGATTTCAGTTTATAGACTTGTGCTGGCACTAGGGCGAGATTAAGTTTATATCTCTGTTTTATGTATAAGTATTTGCACATGTTGTTACTTATCCGATATGTTTCACTTTTTCAAGGATATACAGTATATGCAGGTGACCAGGCATTTTTTTTAGAAAAACAAAAATATATACACATAAACACCATAGATAAATGTATGTCTTTTACTGCAATATAATATCATGAAAAATATACCGTATATACTCGTGTATAATTCGACCCGTGTATAAGCCGACCCCTACTTTTGCCCAAAAAATATGGGAAAACTTATTGACCCGCGTATAAGCCTAGGGTGGGAAATGCAGCAGCCAGAACGCAGGGGCAAGGAACAAGAACACAGGGATTTTAGCCAGGACACAGGGATATTAGCCAGGACACAGGCATATTAGCCAGGACACAGGGATATTAGCCAGGACAAAGGGATATTAGCCAGGACACAGGGATTTTAGCCAGGACACAGAGACTGTAGCCAGAACACATAAGGGATGAGTAAGGTAGTTTCACATTAAACAGAGCTGTGCTGCTTCTAAGAGCCGTTCTGTGCTTGTAACTATGACTAATCACATTGGAATGTAGAGAATGCTGAGAGAGAGCTGCAGCTCTTCACTGAGATTAGGAGGTGGGCAGGACTGAACAGCTAACATCAGCTTGTCCCGCTCACCTGCCGACATCAAGCTGAAAATCTGATACCTCTCTCAGCAAAAATGTGCTGAAAAACTTGGCTTATACCCGAGTATATACGGTATCAACAGCAAGTTTGTTTTTTACACACAACTCAACAGGGGTGTTTTCGGAATGTTGTGTGCAAGATCATAATGTGGGCCCCCTTGGTCAAGAAAAATAAAATGCTACATTGTGGCAAACAGTGGGTATTGTTTTAATTGCAATGAATATTGATCATAGCTTAAATGGTGTGGTTCAGACAGAGACAATATGACTTACATGGTTCAGAATGAGGCTTTGTTGAATAGGACCATTGGGGCTAAGTGAGGGGATAGAGGAGGCATTGGGGCTAAGCTAAGTTAACCAGATTTTAAAAACTAAGCGGGGCTTAAAAGTGTATGGTTAAAATAAACCTAAACTTGTTCTGCTATGGATCAAGAGAGTGCAAAGCAAAGAATGCCACAGCTTTGTCCCCAATGGGGTGCCCTACATGAACAGTATTGTCCGATTGATACATTTGCAACACAAGATGACTTTATATACCTAACCTGTAATGTAGCAACTCAGCTGTAAATCTACCTTATGTATATGTTTGTCATATTCACTCAGTATCAAACAATGTACAATGTAAAACTCTGAATAAAATCTTTAAACAGAAAAAAAAAAAAAAAAGCAAAGAATGAAGGGGTCAGGATTAAGTGAAGCACAGAAGTCAGGGGTCTGGAGTAAGTAATGCACAGAGCTCAGGGTTCAGGGTTAATTACTGCACAGAATTCAGGGGTCAGGGTTAAGGGATGCACAAAGTTTAGGGGTTAAGATTAAGTAACACTGAGAGTGCAGAGGTAAGGATTAAGTAACACGCAGGGTTCTGTGTGTTACTTAATACTTACCCCTGCACTCTCCGTGTTACTTATTCCTGCCCCTTGAACTCTGTGTGTTACCTATACCTGATCCCTGAACTCTGTATTACTTAATCTTGAACCCTGAACTCTGTGCATTACTTAATTCTGATCTTTGAACTTTGTACACAAGTAAGTAACACATTAAGTAACACACTTATTGATTGCAGCATCATGCCCAGGAGCCCCTGGGTAGTGAAAAGTTTGCAGTGAGCAGCCAGAGCCACCTGCACATGTGTAGTAGCATGGATGGCCACACATGTGCAGGGCACTTTGTTGGCACAACTGGAGTGGTCTGTGCATGGCTGGCAGCATGAATATCCATACAAGTGTAGAGGGCACTGCTGGCACCATTTTTTCTTCTGCTGGAGACAAACAGGAAAAGCTGCCGGGGTCACCCATTTCCTGGGTCAGACCCCCCACTACAGAGACGGTCCCTGAGAAATGGGGATAAATGGAAATGTTAAGCTAAATGAGGGAAAGAATGAAAGGGGTGACTCCATACTCTGTGGGGGGGGGGGGCACTTATGCTCTATGTATAGGTGTAGTGTAGCCTATATGAGTGCCCTGTGTAAGTGCATGTACATGAGCAGCTGTGGGGAAGCAGAACTATCAGCAACTCTGTGCATGGATTGGAGGAGACTCAACATCCCTGGGTAGAAGGCCAATAGGAAGCCTTGAATGTGTGTCCTCACATCTGTGGGGAGAAAGTCACAGTTTTCAGTTGTGATACTGCATTGTAAACTGGTGCCAGCAGAGTGCAGCACAGGCTCTAACAGGAAGCCACTAGGAGCTAACTGCAGCACAGCAGCTGCTTCCTGATTACACATGCTGCTTACACAAATGATAGGTCAGCACCTGCTCCATGACAAAAGAAGAGAGAAATATCTTCTTTGAGCTGCTGCCACTGCAAGTGAGAGCTGCAGCTCAAACTCAGACCAGTGTTTTTTTTAATCCCTACCAAACATCATGTTGTGCAATGTGTGAGGGGACAGCGAGCCCCATACCCCTTGGTGCCCATGTGCCCTGCACACATGGAGGATATGCCACTGAGCCTCATATCAAAATTGTTTGTCAACATAGCATAAACACTGAACCTACATCCTTAGTTAAAAACATGGAAGCCCCCTGATTCTCTGTCATGAAGCACATTCCCTAAGGCCACAGACACCTACATGAAAAGTTGGAAGATGGAATATAAGTTCCCATGTAATTTCTGCCTAAGCTCTTCCCTGCCCATGCATGATGTCTATAATGAGCTCAGAAAAATAAGAATAAAAGTGGCCAAAAGGGATCCCCATATCCTACCTCTAGCCATTGAAAAGCAATGTTTAGATGGTCCACCCCCTGACAAATTCAAATGAAATCTGTTAATCCTCTCAACTGCAGATTAGAAAGAGAAAAGAGCAAAGGCTCCCTCTTCCTTATATCTCCTGCCCAACATTCCCATCATATGTCCACTTATGTCATGACGTCATGACCAGAAGCCATAAGTAAAGTAACCACTTTACAGACACCACGCATGGAATTTCCTCTCTCTATCTTGTGCCCAGTCCTAACCATACTCCTTCCAATCCTCCCCAGGATAACAACAAAAGGGGGCAGACAACCAAAAAAAAACCCCTCTAGGACATAGATATTCTGATATTCTCAGGGCAATAGGCATCTATGGGGGAGGTGCCTTAGGCTACATGTGGCCAACCATACATGATCCAACAGCAGGGAACCATTGAATATTCATAAGCAAAAAAAAAAAAGAAACAAAGTAAAGGTTTTAACTTCCAAAATCAATATCATCAAATTGGCCTAAGAACTCATACTTGACATATACTGTAATCAAAAAATGTCAAAATATACACCACAATACATGTTGTAAAAAAAGGGACAAAACTATTTTTAACATTAAGACTTGAAGAAATAGCAGTTCTACATCTGTATAGCCACCTACATAATGACGTTCAAGTGATGATCGTAGATCACCACCCTTGCTGTCTCCTGCATGATTATAAATCTGCCGTCTGAATTCTCTTCCCTATATAAAAGGAATTCAGTGCCATATCATCCATGGGTGAAATGTGCGCAGTGGGGGGTGGGACCCTCTATTCTCCAACATGCAATGCAACCATGGAGGAGAATTTTCATTCCAAAAATGACTGTGCGCTGTGCCCCTTACATGTCTAGGCACTGCAGCCGGGCCTGCCACTGCCCACTAATTATGTCCTGCTGTTTGTATCCTGATTGCTGCTGCCTGTGTCCCACTGCTTAAATTCTGCTATCTGTGTCCCACTGTCTGTCCGTGTCACCCTTGCCTGTTGCTGATCTGGATTTGCCACTGGCTGTCAACTCCGGGGCAGGGTACTAATGCAATCCTGATGTAATAAACTTCACATGCCACAGAGATGTGTCTAAGGTCTGTTAGCTGTTAACTGAGGGAAAGGGCTTGGTGACTGTGCTGGGGACCCTAAGCTTGGGTGGAATGGTGATTGTGCTGGGGGACCCTGAGCTGGGGGACCCTAAACTGTGGGACGGTGATGATAGTGCAGGAGACTCTAAACTGGGGGTGGTTATTGTGCTGGGGAAACCTAAACTGGGGGAGTGGTGATTGTGCTGGCAGACCCTAAACTCGGGGGGTGGTGATTGTGCTGGGGGACCCTATACTGAAGAGGTGGTAATTGTGCTGGGGGACCCTAAACTGCAAGGGGGTGATGTTTGTGCTTTGGAAACTAAACTGAGGGGTGTGGAAATTGTGCTGGGGACACTAACCTGGGGGATAATTGTGCTTGGGGACACTAACATGGGAGGTTAATTGTGCTGGGGACACTGACTTGGGGGTGATCATGCTGGGGCACGCTGATCTGAGAGGTGATATTGCTGGGGGACACTAATCTGGGAGGTAATTGATCTTGGGGACAGACTCCTTCACAATATACATTATGTTGTAAATTACACACTCCTGCACTATATACCCTATATCGTACATTACAGACTCCTGAACTATATACACTATATTGAAGATTACAGATTCCTACATTATATACACTATATTGCACATTACAGACTCCTGCACTACAGTATATACACTATATTGTACATTATACACTCCTGCACTGTATACACTATATTGTTCATTACATACTTCTGACCAAAGTGTTCGTTGTCTTAACAGTTGCTGGTTGCTAAGCAGACTCTGTCTATTTTAATCATGTTCTTTTTTAAGGTAGGCTCAAACAAAGTGTTAGATCTCTGTCTATTTTAATGTAAACAAATCATATGTAATGGAAAAGATGTTTTTAAAAATTCGGCCAATCAGAGGTTGCATCACACACTGCATAGCCCTGTTCTCTGTATCCAATGAGGGTGCTGCTGACATCTTCCTCCTCACCTACCACATGTGCAGCAAGTGCTCAGAGGAGCATGAAGATGCCAGGAAGAGGGGGAGACTGGAGATGACAGGGTCAGTGTGACTAGGACCAGACACAGATGAGCTGTGTCAATGCTGCTCATTATCATAGTGGCTCTATACAGCATTGTCTATGGTAGATGTATAGTGTGGGCTAGGGGCAGGCTGAATCTGTACTAGGACAGGCCAGGAGTGTGGGTATGGGGAGTAAGTTCCTGCTCTCTAATCTATTAGGTGTGGGGGGATGAAGAGTTGCAGTATGTACAGCTTGGTGCCTCCAACCACACCATTTACGGTACTTGTTGCAGCAATGAGAAAAAAAAATGCTGTGCAAGCTCCAGGTCATGTGAAGAGTTTCTGCAGGGCTTAGGACTCTCTACTTAATCCCATATGAAGGAAAGGTGAGTGTTAGCACATTGGGAGAGGATGGCTAATTAAAGTACCATTAAACTCTAGCTATGGGTAGCTACGTTCCTTCTCCAGGGTCCTACTCAGGCCTGGACTGGCCATAGGGCTCAGTGGGCCGCATGTACTAACAAGATATGGCTAATGCAGGGGTCCCCAACTGCCGGGCCACAGACCTGTACCGGCCCATGACCTGTTGATGACCAGGAAGGTCAGGTGGGAGGTAGGCAGTGACTTTGTGTAAGACTGTCCAGTATGAAATATTATTTAATTTAAATTTCCAGTTTCTTTGAGGTAAATGTTGCATTCCAAGGCTGATATGAAATGCAGAAGTTTAGTAAACTACACCTTTGAAATTTACACATCTTCAGATATTGGTGGTTTATGTTTTTACATAACACTATTTAAACCTTTGTTAAAATGTAAAAAACATTACTATTCTGTATGTATTTACCACTTCATTTTTGCTCTATGCATTCATTATATAAAGCCTTTGGACATGTTCTGATTTTGAGACCTAGTCTGGATACAGATGTGTTGTATGCAGCATTGCATACGCTACTAACTTGTGATTTCAGTAAAATAAAAATAAACTAGCAACATTAAATAAAGGACTATATCCATCTTTATAAATCATAGCAGACATTGCTATCCTAAAATAAATTTAATTTAATTTCCATTAATAGCATTTTTAAGAGTGCAGAGCAAAAATAATGTTTTCCATATGTGTACAGATTATTTTAAAAACATTTTTTTTAATTCTCAGCATATAGAAAGCAAAGGTTATCACTTAAACAGTGTTTTTTTTTAAACAATCGAACTACCTGGTATGTTACAACAATTTATGTGTCTCAATGCGACATAGATGGCAGATAGATTAACTAGTTCAGCTCTGGATGGATGCTTATGCTCTGCTTGTTCAGAAACCTCCAGATTATAAAGTAAAAGTGAAGTGGAAGCTGTATAGCCACTGATCACTTTAACAGAGTGGGTGGTGCAGTATAGTACCCCCTCCCATGCCCGCACTGGTGGTGATGCCCCCCCATGGTGCCCTGGTTCTCCCGCTTTTACCTGGAGCCTGCGACCACCACCGCTGGCTTCAGGATGGAGAGCAGTGTGAAAGCAAGGCATATCCATGCCCCAATCTCACATGTAAACAAAGAAACCAGAAACAATGTCACTTCTGGTTTTAGATTCACCATTTCCTGGCTGGTACAGCCAGTGGACACATCTAACTGAATAGATCTGTACTTGGTGAGATGGTATGAAGGGTAGAGTAGACATTGGGGTCTATTAGGCCACTAATGTCTCCAAAAAAAGTACCTGTTGCCTGCTCACAGCTATCTCATGGGGGGTTATTACCCCTTTTGATAACAATCAAGTAAAAATAAACAAAAAAAAAGGAAAAGTTTAAAAGTTATAATACAATGTATTAAAAATGCTTAAAAATTGCCGTAATGCCCATTGCCCTGCACACATGAGCAAATGCAAACGCATGCCCAGGGTGCACACACATAAGCAACCATGCTTGTGACATAACACCGCGTCAGAGTGAGAGCAGAAGTCTAGCACAAGAGCTCATGGTTGACTCTAAAATGATGACCTGGCTTTTAAAGCATCACCTATAGAGATGTTTGGGTACCATAGTTTTATTATTTATTTTTTTTTTTGCAATATCACAGGCGCACACAATTTTTAGACTTGACATATTTCGTATCTATTTACTCGACACAACCTCCTCTTTTATATTTTACTAACAAATGGGTATTATATGGATAGCATCAATCTTTGTATGTACTGTAAGTTTTTGTTACAAAAACACTTTCAGTTTTCTGCTTTTGTCAGTACAGTACTAATGGTGTTTCTGTAGATACATAATTGTATCTGTACAATACTGATTGTGTCCTCAAATATATCTGTGGTTAGGTCAGTATGGCACTGATTGGTTTCTGGTTGTGTCAGTACAGTACTGATTGTTTCCTCTGCTTCTGTCAGTAAGGTACTGATTATGTTCTGTGGATGTTAATGGCTGTATCACTAGGGTAGTAATTATGTTTCTGTTGACATATTCGTGGTTGTGTCAGTATGTTAATAATGTTGTTTCTACAGACATGTTTCTGCTTGTGATTGTCTTGATGTGCACATTTAACCATGTTTGTCTCTTTAAAAATTATGTTGATGCTGCCAGAAACCCATTGAGCTTGTCATTTCCTTTATTGGGTTGACAACTCATCCTCTGCTTCACTAAAATCTCTTCAGTTTTGTCAGCCCTTGCTATTTCTCTTCCGTGGACGACAGAACACTTTGTCTACTGTATATGTTATAGCGATAAGGTGAGAGGAGATGTTTTGTAGTTCAGCTCAAACAGGAAATTAAAGCGATTGTAAAGGCAGAAGGTTTTTTTTATCTTAATGCATATGCATTAAGATAAAAAAAACTTCTGTGTGCAGCAGCCCAACTCAGCCCCTCTAATACTTACCTGAGGCCCTTCTCTATCCAGCGATGTGCACAAGTGCCTCGGTCATCTGGAACTCTCCCTCTTGCTGCTATCAATCAAAGTCAATTAGCCAATCTAGAGAGAGAGGGGGTGGGTCCAAGCCATGGCTCCATGTCTGAATGGACACAGGGAGCTGTGGCTCAGCTCCGGTACCCCCATAGCAAGCTGCTTGCTCTGGGGGCACTCAACAAGAGGGAGGGGTCAGAAGAGCCAAAGAGGGACCTGAGAAGAGGAGGGGCTGGGCTGCTCTGTGTAAAAACACTGCACAGAGCAGGTAAGTATAACAAGTTTGCTATTTTTAACCACTTCCTTACTGGGCACTTAAACCCCCCCTCCTGCCCAGACCAATTTTTTGCTTTCAGCGCTGTCGCATTTTGAATGACAATTGCGCGGTCGTGCGACGTTGTACCCATATAAAATTTGCGTCCTTTTTTTCCCACAAATAGAGCTTTCTTTTGGTGGTATTTGATCACCTCTGCGTCATTTCTGATCACAGCTATAAACAAAAAATGAGCGACAAATTTGCAAAAAGAACAATATTTTTTACTTTTTGCTAAAGTACAAATCCATTAAAAAAAATTATTCGTCAGTCTTGGCTGATATATATTCTTCTACATATTTTTGGTAAAAAAAAAAATCGCAATCGGCGTATATTGATTGGTTTGCGCAAAAGTTATCGCGTCTACAAACTATGGGAATTGATTTATGGCGTTTTTATTATTTTTTTTTTTTACTAGTAATGGCGGCGATCTGCGATTTTTATCGGGACTGCGATATTGCTGCAGAAATGTCGGATATTTTTTACACATTTTTGGGACCAATGACATTTATACAGCGATCAGAAATTTAAATATCCACTGATTACTGTGTAAATGTCATTGGCATTGAAGGGGTTAACCTGCAGGGGGCAGTGAAGGGGTTAACAATGTTCCCTGGGTGTGTTCTAACTGTGGGGGGTGGGGCTGGCCGGGACATAACAGATCTAACTGATCCCAGTGACAGGGATCAGTAGATCTGGTATGTCCCCTTCACAGAACGGAGAACCGCCGTGTTTACATCGGCGGTTCCCCGTTCTGCAGCTCTGTCAGGCGATCGTGGGTCTCGAGCGGACATTGCGTCTGCCCGACCCACGGGCACGCTCGCACAGCGTGCGCCGGGCGTGCGTGCACGCCGCCGCTGCCGCCAGATGGCGCGCTGGGAGCGTGCACAGGGGACGACATCCATGGACGTCGTCCCGGCATTTCAGATCCGCGCTGGGGCCGTACTTCGGCAATAGCATGGATCTGTAGGGGTTAAAGAAAAAAAAATGAGACTTTAATATCACTTTAAGAGCACACTGGTTTTCCAGTAGATCAATGGGTTATTTTCTGCACTTGCATTATTTTTAAGAAGGCAAAACATGTGGAAATGTGCATGTATTTCAGAGATGTACTGCATATGTATTTTATTCACAGACATATACTCTAAAAGTCAAACTCCAATATTTCATCTGAGTGTGGCTCCTTAGAACTGGCATCACAGGCTGTCTTTTATTTTTTGGTAACACTAGTGGCAAGAAATCCCAAGCAGAATTCTCAGTTTTTGCTCCACTGCTGCAGCCATTGCTAAGCCAAATGATAGTATCATGCTATCCCACCAATGCAAAGCATCAAGGTTTAACACCTGTTTTTGAATCTCTCTTTTCTTATGGGCAAAGGCAAATGTCCTGGTTTCTAGCTACAATTGTTCTGGGCTGTACAGAAATATTGTGAATACAGAACATTATATTGTAACACTAAACTAGATTAAGAACCTTATCTTACCCATCACTGAACCAGAAATAAAAGCTAAGGGTGAAGACGAGTATATAAAACAATATTCCTTATAAATGGTGTTCTCAGCTTTCAACAACTAATAGGTTTCTCATTCAAGAAGTAACCTGCAATGTTATTATCATGAGATTAAAATTCATATAAAGGATGGGCAGAAAAAAGACAGTAATGTTTCAGTACTGAATATTTAAAGTGTAATTCTCTGCAGGAAGCTTTACAAGATTTGTTTCTCAGCACCCAGCTAAAAAGCTGAATATGTAGCAGTTTGTATTAATGAATCTCCAGTTTAGAATTAAGGTTACTTTAGTGTGAAAGGGATTAAATGGTTATACAACTGGGAGATGTACTCAGTATATTTAGCTCTTACTATATGGAACAATTACATTAGCCAATAATGTTCCTAAAATGCAGCATTTATGTGCAAAGATTGCTTAAGTCTAAATATTTAATTTGATAAACTTGAGAAATGTGATTTTCATTATTTTAAAAGAGTAAAATATATTAATTGTAGTTACAGTACTGAACAAATTTAAAAAAAAAGTATGTGATGATGGTAATTTAAATCAGTTTTCATACAGTGCAGTCTGCTTGTGTTCTATATAAATACAGCTAAGAAGGGCCAATAGATTGGTTTGACAATACAGAGGCAATGGTACTGTTTATCCCATTCCCATACTCCTAGCTTGGAGTAATTTTAAGGGCATTCCCACTTTTACTGCTAAATTGGAATAACACCTACTTTGTATTTGTTGTTTGCCCCTATTTACATAGCATTACCTACATTAACAACTTCAGCCCCGGAAGGATTTCCCACTTTAGGACCAGAGCACTTTTTACGATTCGGCACTGCTTCTCTTTAACTGACAAATGCGCGATCGTGCAACGTTGTACCCAAACAAAATTTGCTTTCTTTTTTTCCCACAAATAGAGCTTTCTTTTGGTGGTATTTGATCACCTCTACGTCATTTCTGATCACTGCTATAAACAAAAAAAGAGCGGCAATTTTGCAAAAAAAACCCCAAAAAAACAATATTTCTTACTTTTTGCTATTATAAATATCCAAAAAAAAAAATACATTTTTTTTGGCTGATTTATATTCTTCCTCATATTTTTGGTAAAAAAATTTGCAATCAGCATATATTGACTGGTTTGCGCAAAAGTTGCCGCGTTTACAAATGATGAGAATTAATTTATGGGGTTTTTTATTTTTTATTTTTACTAATAATGGTGGTGGTCTGCGATTTTTAGCGGGACTGTGACATTGCAGCAGACATGTCGGACACTTTTGACACTTTTTAGGGACCATTGACATTTATACAGCAATCAATGCTATGAAAATGCACTGATTACTGTGTAAATGTCACTGGCAGGGAAGGAGTTAACCTGCAGGGGGCACTCTAAGGGTTAACTGTGTTCCCTGTGTGTGTTACTAACTGTATGGGGGCTGGGCTGAGTGGGGGAGGATAGTGACCGCAGCTCCCATATAATGGGAGCCTGCAAACACATTCCTTCCTCCTCTCAGAATGGAGATCCGTGTTTACATACACGGACCTCCGTTCTGTCACTGTGAGGGAGCCACTGCGGGTAGCCGGCGGAGATCAAGTCCACCCTACCCACTCCCTGACTCCCCCGGAACACATTGAGTGTGCAAGCATGCCTTTGGCGGTGCGCGGGCGCTCACAATCTGCGATCTCGCAGCCACCGTCATGCGATGACAAGCGGTCGGCAAGTGGTTAAAAAATACTTACAAAAAAAATTGCAGCTTACTTTTTTAGATGCTGTTTTTACCATAATTAACCCTGTCTGTACTGTGTAGACCAATATAATCTTATCAGCTGTACTAGATTTGAACACTGTCTAAACTAAAGCCTAATACACAATACTATTTTTTTTTTTTGCTCAATCCAATTGGCTGAATAATTAAAAACCTGACATCTCAGGTCGGCGCCACTGTACTAACAATGTGATGTTAATACAGCTATCTCCTCTGCTGTTTTATTGTGTTCTGATAGGGGCACCTCACTACCAGAACACTCCGGTCAGCACTCCTAGCCAATGGTTGAGAGCACTGCACAGGAGCCGGTCAGCAGACCTTTTTTGGTCATGCCCCTTCAACAGAAGCTGGCTTCTGTCAGACCGGCTGCAGTACACACAGCCGAATGCCACCCTACATTCAACCTGTGTGTACAGGGCTTAAAGGTTTAGGAGCTGGTATTCTCCATTGTATGTTAATGAGAACTGGACTCAGCAGTACCCAGCCCAGCTATTGGGTCAGATCATGCAGAGCTAGCGAAGAAATGCCTGCAGTCAGCCAAGACACCTTCTCCTCAGAAACATCTAAAAGGTAAAAAATATTGTTTTAATTATTCATAGGAATGCAGTCTGAATGTGAATACATAGCACATATATGGGGGAGGGGAGCTATCAAACATGGCTGCAAAAGTGGATATCCAATTTAAAGGGTAAATTATTTTATATATTATATAAGTTCAGAGTGGTCCTCCTGAACACTGTGGGATCCTCCTGTGGGACCTGATTTACTAGGCTAATTCCAAGAGATTGGATAAAACTTGGTGCACACATAATCTGGTGCAGCTGTGCATACTAACCAATTAGCTTCTAGGTTTTATTGGCAAAGTGTAATTGAACAAGCTGAAGTTAGAAGCTGATTGGTAATTATGCACAACTGCACCAGATTCTATGTATACCAGTTTTAGTAAATCTCCCTCATAGAGTTTAGGTGCCTGCTTGCCGCTGCTAACCTTGTTTATTTGCACAGCAGCTGTTGCTAGTAGAGTTCAATTGAAGCTCCCTGTCTCTACCCACCCCAATGTGAAATATTCTTATTCAGTGCCGCTGGGGTGTGGGGTGGGTCACACAAGGGCTAATGCTTGGGAGAGGCCTTCTTGCAGGAATGATGCTGGGCATGGGGCGGATGCTAGATGGCCTGCATATTGTTAGAATTGGCAGACTACTGCATGTGTGTGTGCCAAACAAATACTTCCTTTTCTTATTGCCTGGGTCACTGCAGTTAAGGTAGTACTGTAGTTAATAAAAATATGCTTTATTGTGTGTTTAACATTTAAGGGCCAATTCACCTCAGCGCACTATGGGGACATTTGTTATGAACGTCACCACAATGCACCTTTTAGCTTATTGTTTAGTTAGAATTATCACTTATCCAGCACTCCAAATGACACTCCCAACTGCATATTTTCATATCCCCAGCAGCTGGAAGTATCTTATCCACCTGCATAAGAATAATACAGAGAACTTGAAACCAGTGCTCTATTCCTAAAGCAAAAATGTACTATAACCCAGGGTCTAAACGAATATTCTTATAGTCCATGTAAGCATGAAAAATCAAAACACAATATAGTCCCCACAACACATGAATCCTTCAAATCTCACATATTTCCGTCGTTTCTGTTCCCTCATTGTGAATAAACTCTCACCAGATATTCTAACCCTTATGTATCAATGGGTCAAAACTGTATCAATGCAAGTATTTATTTTGCCTCCAGATGTATCCCTCCTTCTTGCCATTTATCCCCAGATGTTACACTGTCCTTATGGCCCACACAGCGTCTAATGCAGGGTTTCTCAACCAGGGTTCCGTGGAACCCTAGGGTTCCTCCAGAGGTTGCTAGGGGTTCCTTGAGCAATGGTCAATTTCTACCTCTCAGATAAATTTCCAATGATACCTTTGATCTTGTTAGCTATCTGTAAGGGGGCAAATTATTCTCAATGACCACAAGTTTCAAGGGTTCCTGAGTGTTGAAAAGGTTGAGAAAGGCTGGTCTAATGCAAAAAACAAAAACACTGCATTCATAGTGTAGCATATCACATTAACCAGTGTATTACAAAAAAATCTGCTTACATTTCCATTGTCCCTCAGATTATTCAAGATATTAGTATGGGAAACACAGCTCATAGTGTAGTAGGATTAAAGCCACTATTTATTTATGTAATTTTTTTAGCAAGTGAGTCATGGAATGAAAATTTATCTGCTACATATGCTGCCTAGGTAACGTGCATTGTTGCAGCATAGACGACATGGACTTTTGCTGCATATGCCATGTGTCAGCTATGATACAACATTCTTCTCTATGTATCACCTATACAATCAAGGTGGCAGATGGATTTTTGCAACATGCATCCGCCTACTATATGCATACTAAATGCTTTTTTAATGAAACTCTATCACATTTCTGCTTGTGTTAGTACATTACTAATGTTACTAATGTTAGTGACTGTGTCCTTCTATATATTTCTAGTTATGTCAGTATTTAACTGATCGCTTTGGCAGATGTTTTATTTTTTTCTGGTTGTGTTCCCTGCTTTTGTCAGTTGGATACTGATTAAGTTACTGTTGATGTTTCTGCATGTGTCAATAGGATACTAATTCTGTTTCTGTTCGCATATTTGTTGCTGTGCTAGTAGGTTTTTTTTGTTGTTTCTGTGGACATGTTTCTGTGATTGTGTTAGTTTGGTTATAATATTGTATAGGATTTTGTTTGTCAAGTTGTGTGTGTTGATAAGGGGGGGTCAAGATATTTGGCCTAGGGGAGAAAAAAATTATAAATCTGATCTTGGTAGATCCCCCGCATGTCTCACTCCTGGCCTTATCCAAGCTGCAACGTAACTCCATTATCCATTGCAATATTTCACCACAGCCAGGCAGGAGATACAATGTTTGCCATAATAGAATCGGGAGGAATGCCTTGTTGCCTTGCCTCCATATTGTGTCAGCACTGCTTTTTTAGCGTATCTTAATACTATATATTTTAATCCCCTGCAGCCCTTCTAATAGCAAACCACAGCACTAGCAGCCCCATATTTAGCTGTAGCACACCATGTGCTCTGTTATTAGACAATTTCTTCCAATTTGGCATGGAAAAGTTTGCAAGTGTGTATAATGCACATTTAGTACATTTAGTGTTGTGATTTAGTGTGCTATTGTCACTTGATATAATGTGCTCATATAGGATCATCATATAATGTAATATCACCATCACTAATAATGCCCATAAAAACAGCAATATTTCACCTCCCACAGTAATCCACACCTTCTATTTACAGTGCAGGACTGCATGCACCCCAATAAGATGGACTCCAGTGTCTCAGTCAAACCCTGCTCACATAAATCCACTGTTGCATCCCTTTTTAAGCTGACCTGCAGTCCAGTACTGAGCACAGGGCAACCATTCCACCTTGCAGGGACCTTTCCTGCACCTGCTCCTGGCCAAGCTAAAAAGAATAATTGCTGTTTCTAGGCACATGTGTTGTGTAATGGGAAGCACAGAGGTGTTCAGCATACTGCTTAATTTGAGTTTGGGCAACCAGCACTGAACCTGGGTTCTCTTCCCATAGGGCCACTGTGATCTCTTTCATGTGGCTTCCTAGAGTCACATCTTCTCACAGGGTGGAGCATCAAGGCATTGTCACTTACCTTGGGGGCCTTGGACAAGGCCTAGCCTAGCCTAACCAGTGCTACTATTGGACCCACACTGGTGTATGCCTTCTTGTCATCAACCACATATTTGTGATCAAGAGAAGCCCCTCATCCTGAATAAATAAAGACAGTCAGGGCCAAGATTGCATACTAACCCCTCTGGCGGTATCCCCGAGTGTGGCTCGGGGTGAATTTTCTGTACCAAGAGCGGTAACCCCGAGCCACACTCGGGATCGCATCGCTGGATCCAGGCAGTGTTACTTACCTTGTGCCCTGGATCCAGCGATGTCCCCCCACTGTGTCCACGGGCTGTGTCCTCTGCCCGATGCCTCTGTGTGCTGGGCTCCGTTCCCTGCAAGCGTTGCGTCGCATGGGGTGGAGACTGGCGGCAAATTCAAAAAGTGAAACACACATAACACATACAGTACACTGTAATCTTATAGATTACATTACTGTATCAAATCATTTCACATTCCCTTTGTCCCTAGTGGTTTGCCCAGTGCCCTGCATGCACTTTTATATTATATATGTCATTTTTTCTGCCTGGAAACTTGAGAATGTCCATGGAAACCAAAAAGTGTCCCTTTACATCAAAAGTGTTTTTTGATCAGCTAGAAAACACCAATAGTAAATAAGAATGTGTAGCAATATTACCACGCTAGGCTGTGAGGTGTGGTGCTAGTGAAGAGTGAGCTGCCACCCACGAGCTGCCTCGACCACGACTACCATCAGGACCCTAATGGGTAACGCAGCAATCAACAGGTCAGCAGCGCTGCTGACCTGTTGATTGCTGCGTTACCCATTACTTTTGTTTTAATTGTCTACAAGCTTGTGGAATTTTATTATAATTTTTGGAATAAAAACAGCCCCCTCGTCATTGAGGTTTTTTACACTATGGCAAGTTTTCTGCTTTTTATTTCCATCTGAACTGACCTCTGGACCTCTGTTGGAGCATCCCCTGCCCCCTTCCCTCCTATCCTTCCCTGGATAGCTGGGCTTTAGCCCTCAGGATCCTGATGGTAGTCGTGGTCGAGGAATCACGGAGTGTGTGACGCGATCCGATAGGAGCTGGATATCGGGAACACTACAATTGGTCCATATAGAGGCGTTTTTACACCTTCTTTCTGGTAAGCCTCCACTCTGGAAGGGGTTGGAGTTTCGTACAAGCTGCTGTTTGCTACTTCCACCCTGACTGAATTATTTGTTATATATTGACTTTGTTTTGGATACTTTTCCCTCATGGGCACTTTACAATTTATCCCTTGGTTTATCTCCAAGAAGAACTAGTTTGAACATCACCAGCCAAGTTTCTTCTTCACTATAGACTCTCTTTAGTTGCATTTACTATTTAATTTTATTGTACCTTTGGTGATCATACACAGTTTACACACACATTACTTATTTATTTATTTGTCTAAAATAAGGTGTTTATATCACTATTTGTATCAATTTCGTTGGAGTTTAGCGCCACCCCCTACATACAAGTAAATAAGAATCATTTGCAGAATTGAGTAATACTAATTTGTGGGAAAATGTATCATCAGACACTGAAAGTGACGACAGCGACAATTCTGCAAATGAGCTAATTTCAGTGTTTTAGATTTAATTACATTATTGAATACATTTTAGTAGGATTATATTGTTATTTTTGATAATTATTTGTAGTTATTTATTATATTATAATTTATGATTTCTTGTTTCAAACTTTATCATACCCGGGATGTCTACTAGACTCTTGTTTGGACAGATTTAAGTGAGTTATTCCTAATTTTTTTAGACGCAAAAATCTGACATAATCATACCGCCAGGGAGGTTAACAAGATAACTACTTCACTGCATATTTCTAACATCTACAGAGGCATCTATTACTTCTCAGTTACTTATGTGGCAAATACTCTTGTAATGTTACAAACAGCTAAATCACCTGGATTCTCCTGCCCATGTCCAGTGTTTAAAATTGAGTTCTGCTTCAATCTTTTCCCAACTGGACAACCATCAAGGGGTCTTTTATATACCCCAAGTAAACAAGTATAAGAGGCAGGGAAAACTGCCCAGCAACCCCCTAAACCTCCCTAAATGGTTCTATATTAAACAAACAAAGATTTGTGGGGACAGCTAAAAGAATTGCAACATAAATACCACTATCTGAGTAACAATAGGGTGTTACACATGTCTCATTCCAAGTATGGGCCAGCCATGGAATGTGTCATTGAAAAATGTTATTATCTGTAGCTGACAAAATATTTACTATAATTATCATGGTAGTGTACCCAGAGCCAAAACAAGTTAGCATTTCAAGCAGGACTATTACCAAAATCCCAATGCAAAGTGTTAACCGAGACCCAACATCTCCATTCTATGAACTTTAGTAAGCAAACAATGTTCAATAATATATTCTTAACTCAGTACCTTCTATTACTCTCAGGCTTCTCCAAATCTCAAATTCTTTTTTTCGACTGCTGTGATTTGACTGGAGGGTGTCTATGTTCATGCTTCATTGCCTTACTGTGTGTAGGACCAGGGAATGGACTAGGGAATATGAACAATGGACTATGGGATTTGTAGTGTGCATAGAATAATGCACATGACCACAACTAACATTCAATTCTTGTCACAAACAAACAGAAGTGAGGGAGAAAGGGGCAGTTTGGGAGCTCAGCTCACTAAGGACATTACACGGAGGCAGAAAAACATACTAAGAAACAATTCATGAAAAATGAGTTACAGGGCCAATAAGTAGGTGATGTATATAGATTATTTTTGATAAAAAAGAATATAATTTAGTGATTCCATGAACAAAAAAAATGCCTCATGTGCCTTTGTGACAAGTGGGGGCACAAACAAACATTACTAAAATGACTCAATCATGCGCTTGGATGCTTGCAAAGTGAGCAGCTTAAAACTGTGAACAATATGGGATGTTTTTATGGGCTCTTGATGGCTCACATAGCTTTCAATGAAAATGAACTTCACTTTCAGAAATAACATCTATCTGAGGAGCTGTATTGGCTAAAGTGGTTTAAAAGGGTATCTTTGGAAGGCTCACCATGAAGCCTGGAGCCTGAAACAAATACACATATCCAACAATGGTAATTAAACTCATAGTGTTGGCATCTGCCTCATTGGTGGCTACACAATTATAATTAAGGTCAAAGTCCTTTGAAATGATGGTGACCCAATAACCTTAGTGTTGGAGGAGGGATATGCATAAGAAAAGATGATGAGGGGTGTGGCCTGGCGCGCGGAGGAGATGGCCGCTTGAGAGAGAAGCTCCGGCTCTCTAAGGGAGAAACAAAGACTTCAATACAGTCTAGAAAGCAGAATGGGTAAAATTGGCAAACAAATGCCATTCAGCAGCACACCAGCCTCTCAATCGAGTAAAAATCTGACGGATTTATTTCGCTCACAGCCCGGCACGACGAGCGGAGCGGGGACACCGAAAAGTCACTCACATTCCCAGACGACAACACCTAAAATGGCGGAGAACCAGGCCAGACAGAAGACGCAACCTGACCAAGATACCCTGGTGAATCTCCTCCAGCAGGTTCCCAAAATGTCAGATTTACAACTCATAGCATCGGACATCAAGGGGGCCCTGACCAACGCAGTGGTGGAACTAAAAGATGAACTAAGAGGTGTCACGGAAAGGTTGGAACAGGTGGAGAGAGCCGCTGGGCGCCATGATGATGACATTGGGGACCTTCAACAAAACGCAGCGCAATTCCATTATCAAATGATAGAGATGCAGAGAAGGCTGGAAGACCTCGATAACCGAGGCAGAAGGAAAAATCTAAGGATCAGAGGTGTCCCGGAGACGGTCGAACACGACCAGATCCCCCTGGCGCTCCAATCCCTGTTTAACAGCCTCATTGAACGGCCCCAAGATTCGCCCATTGAATTTGAAAGAGCGCACAGAGCTCTTAGGCCGAAAGGAAGAGAAGGAGACCCGCCAAGAGACATAATATGCTGCTTTGTAGACTATAAACTTAAAGAGGAAATAGCATACAGAGAAAGGGAACAAGAGGAGATTCGCTTCAATGATTCCACCGTGAAAATATTCCAAGACCTATCACAAATTACGTTGAGTCACCAAAGAGCTCTCCGGCCTATCCTCGAAGCCTTAAGGGAAAGGAGAATTATCTATAAATGGCGATTCCCGTTCGGCCTCTGTGTTACGGCCCAGGGCCGCTCATTTACTATGCACACCCCAGCCGACCTTCCACAGTTCTTCGAATTCACCGGCCTCCCCGAGATCCCGGTGCCGGAATGGTATAAAGAATTCGCAATCCCAGAGCTATGGAAAGAACGTATTCCACCCGTCCCCGAGCAACAAACACAGAGACGCCGCCAACCCTTTACCCCGTACCGCAGAGGCAGAAGAGACCGGCTCCCGGCTGCTGTACCTGCTGCTCCCGAAGCTCCAGAGGCAGAATAGGACACACGGGGAAACAACCAGAAACCTCTACTAAAACACCCAGATGAGTACTGTCCTTCTAATATTCTTTTCGGTTTTTTTTGATTGTTTATACGTTTCCCCTGTTAAAAACTCACCCGAACTTTACTCCAGACCTCTGATGCCATACATGGCTCTCCTGACTTCCCTCCCAAGTTTTCCGCGGTGCCCACACTTAGAACCGAAACTTTCGAGAAGCCCCACACAGCAAGCGAGCTTTTAGCTGGCCATCACCGATCCCGCTCCTGCTCTCCCTAAACGCAGGGACATCAAGGACTGATGCCGTACCTCTGTGATGTCCAGAAAGTTTAACCCCAGATTTTGACCCAAGGGACTCATTCCTTCCAACCCTAAGCCTATTATCCACAGCTGAAGCCGCACAAACACTGTCTGCTGAACTGACCAACCTTCACATACAGGCATTAACATGGGAAAAGCCAACACGGGCACCTATCCCGATAAAAACAGCTGAAATCACCCCAGAGACTGTTGCCCAACAATGTGCTCATAATCTTTATACTCGTATGTGCAACGCTGAGGACACTCTTAAAGCTTCAGACGGTGATAGCCTGAGAACTGGCCCTCGGAGCCAATAGGTTGGTATGATCATTGCTCTCCAAACGCCTACCTTATGCCTGACTCTGCATACGGATCTCCCGGGGACTGTATTGACGGGGGGGCGGAGGTCTGATACGGGGCCCCTGTCTCCCGTGGGCACCCCTATTGGCCCCGGAGGAATGCGGTTGTTACCAAAATATATATGTTCGACAATTTTTTGGTTGTTTAATAATGTGTTTAGTTATGCCTAGTTTTGAGCCATCGTAGTTTCATGATCAGACTGTCTTAAGTTTATAACTTGCTTAAACACAGTTTCTCCCCCACATGAGAGCTGCCTCTCTACACCCCACGCTAGACCACCTACCCCACTTTCAGCCCGACCCATCCGGACTGTTCCTAGAGAGGTTCCCCCCCCTTGTAATAGTGAATAGAGAGATACCCCTCGATATTCACTAAATCCTCTCTATCCAAGAGACACCCTTGTTGATCTATCTTTCATAGATTTTGTCCTGTTCAGTGGATTCCCACCTCCCCTAGACCCCAGTACCGTATATCCCACCCCAAAAAAAAAAAAAAGGGGAAAAGCACTGTCATCTACTAGCTTACATCTGCTACCCCTTTCCTCTACAACTTTATTCCCGCACAATCTACCAAGATGCTCAACTACTACATGCTGAAAACTATGTCTCTGAATGTCAGAGGATTAAATACCCCTGAAAAAAGGTCAGCTACCCTAAGAGAACTCCACAAACACAAGATTCAAATCGCGTTCCTACAGGAAACACACTTCAAAGGCCCCCAAATTCCTACATTAATGGACAAATATTACCCCAATGTTTTCCATGCCGTCTCCTCCACAACCAGAACTAAGGGAGTAGCAATTCTGCTGGAGCGCAACGTACCCTTTGTTTTGAAAGCCCAAAAGAAAGACCCAGAGGGTAGATTTCTATTTCTAAAAGGCTTGCTCAACAATAAACCAATCACGCTTGTAAACATATATGCCCCCAACACCCGCCAAGTCCCCTTTATCAGAAAAATCTTCGATCTCTTAATTCCTTTCCACGAGGGTATGATTATCCTGGGAGGAGACCTTAATGCCCCTCTCCAACCACAGTTAGACTCATCCTCAGGATCCTCAGTTCTCCCATATAGAGCACTGAGGCAAATTAGGCTCCAATTCAATACCCTCTCCTTACATGACACCTGGCGCACCATTTACCCAGAAACCAAAGACTATACGTTCTTTTCCTCCCCGCACCAGAAATACTCGAGGTTGGACTATTTCTTCCTCTCTCAAAATGATCTCCAATACTTACACAAAGCGACCATTGAACCAATGTATCTTTCTGACCACCATCCCATCACCATCACACTGAAAATTCCAACCCAAGAAAGAAGAGACAAAACCTGGAGACTTAACCCCTCTCTAATCACGAATCCCACCCACAAAAATATACTGGAAACGGAATCGGGGCTTATTGCGTAAATACCCGATTGGTCTATAAATTCACACTATGAAGACCCCTTCACAAACAAAGTTTCATCAAAAAGTCAAGGCAAAGGTCATATAAAAACACCCACCCTAAGCACTAATCTCTCCCCAATTCAGAGGTCCAAAACAGAGAAGAAAGAACCCAACCTTAAAAGTCACACTACCACTACCCTACCACCAGTCTTTCTATGTAACCAAGTTACCAGCGAAACACATTCATAACCTCTAGTAAAACTCTCTCCTTCTTTATCAGGTTGGAGCTCATAAAGACCACGCCCCTCCTTTTCTTGCATATCAGAAACCAAAGACCCATTTACCACGCGGTCCACAGTACATTCCTCTCCCATAACTTAACCTCGGATTAAACGGAGTCACGAGATATACCCTCTTGACTCCTAGGACTCCTACTCAGATT
>BLSH010100094.1:118185-170501 GCA_018402905.1 Glandirana rugosa | reverse complement strand
ATCCTGAAGAAGTTGCAAATAGGCAGAATCTTCCTCCAATACCCTTCTGGCCATTTCGTCAGATCAATAACTTCCTAAAAAATACTCCCAACAAACAAGAATTCTCGAGAACTTTAACCCCGTTCGAAAAATTATGCCTAGGCCAACCACAGCGCCATGTCATAGCAACTATTTACTCATTGCTTAATCTTGAAAAACCAAGCCAAATCCCTCCAATAAAGAAAGCCTGGGATCTGCTAGGGGATGCGGATCTATCGGAGGAACAATGGGAACGAGCCTGTGAAAATGCTTTGAAAGGCCCATCAGATGTGGCCATGCAAGAACACAATTACAAGGTCATTGCCCATTGGTACAGAACTCCCACACTCCTCCATAGAGTATTCCCAGCAGTCCCGGACCAATGCTGGAGATGCAAATCCCAGCCTGGCTCGATGATACATATATGGTGGGACTGCCCAATTATCCTCCCTTTTTGGAGGAAAGTACATGAAATCATTCAAGAGATCACAGCACACCCAATTGACTTCTCAATCCATCAATATCTCCTTCAGCACTCGAGCACAATGGGTCCCTCATTCAAAAGATCTTTAACCATGCATTTAATAAACACCGCTAGAACATGCATCCCTTCCCTCTGGAGACAACAATCTCCCCCATCCATCACAAACTGGATATGGAAAATAAACAGAACCCAGGAATTAGAAGAGTTGATAGCCATATCATCCGACAACATACATAAATTCCATAAGACCTGGGGGGCCTGGATAGAATTTAAATCCTCCCTGACCTATAAAAATCTTATACAGTAGACGTGCTTTCTTCTCTACCCCTTTCCTACCACTCAACGACCACAAAATGTAGCAGAATATTATGAGCTGAGCTATCAAGGTTGAGCGCTATACCCTACCCCGGTCCTTTCTCCCCTTTCTATCTCCTAATCCCCTTTCTCCCACCCCATCCCCTTACCCATCCTTATACCCTCTCCCCTTAACATACCAGTCCAACCACATAGAGCAAGCGCAACAATATGCCAGTAACACTAAAAGCTGAAAACCCAGTGTCACCTGCACTCTCAAGCAACCCTAGACTGTAGCACTGTTCTCTGTTTGAAATTTGTTATGTTTGTGTTTTTAGCCAAATATAATGTCTAAACAATACATAGCACAATGCTTTGCTCTGTAATATGTGTTTTTCTTCTCTCAATAAAACTCTTATGGAAAAAAAAAAAAAGAAAAGATGATTATACGGTTTTTTTTTTTTCTGTATTTCTTAGACCCCATACACACTATTCGATTTTCTGCAGATTTTCGTCTTCAGATTTACCAAAACCATGTAGTGTAAGGGCCTGCCTGATTGCATACAAATTGAAGCTCTTAAGGTTTGACCTCATATTATATGGTTTTGGTAAATCTGAAGACAAAAGTCTGCAAAAAATCTAATAGTGTGAATGAGGTCTTTGACCCCATACACACTATCCGACTTTTGTTGTCAGATTTCCTTCAGATTTACCAAAACCATGTAGCGCAAGAGCCTACCTGATTACATACAAATTGAAACTCCTAAGGTGTGACCTCATATTATATGGTTTTGGTAAATCTGAAGACAACAATCTACAGAAAATCTAATAGTGTGTATGGGGTCTTAGACCCCATACACACTATCCAACTTTTGTCAGATTTCCTTCAGATTTACCAAAACCATGTAGTGCAAGAGCTTGCCTGATTACATACAAATTGAAACGCCTAAGGTTTGACCTCATATTATATGGTTTTGGTAAATCTGACAGAAAAATATAGAAAATTGGATAGTGTGTATCCAGCATTGGTGTCATTCCAGATTGTAGTGTGTATATACTGTTTACAGGTATGCAGCTTTCTGTATACTTATTCAAATTCAGTGAAAATAACTGAAATAAAATGGGGCTGCATAGTGACTGCTGCTAATTCAGAATTTTGTATATGAAAACATATGACATAGTTCCTCTAAAAGAAAATTAAATCTTCTTTATTCAGCGCATTGCTTTAAGCAGGCTCTAGCTGCCACTGCTACTCCTATTGCTTTCCTACTGACTTCCAAAGTAAAATATGAAGAAACATATGTATAGGGAAATAAATACTTAACCATCAAGAGTAAAATAGGTTTTTGGGTTCATAATGGCAAGATTCACTGCTTCAGTTTTATGCTATCGATTTAAACTTTATCTTGCCCATGCTTTTTTACCAAGTCTCTGTGATCTTAATTGTGCGAAACCACATAAGGATATGATTTATACAGAACACTAGCTGTACTCCCTCTGTATTCACTCTCTTGACTAGTATGAGCGAGGTTAGATGATAAATGTACTTCAGCTCAAATATTCATATCTGCTTTCTCCTTCCTTCAACACTTTCAGTAAAGATAGTACTTACCTACAGTTTTACTCCAAGTGCTGCTTGTGAATATGCACTGAGTTTCTATTTCTGCTTCTGCCTGTCACAGTTTTCTTTTATCAGTATCTATGTCAATATAGGGGTGTTAAGATTTCATTTGGAGTCATAGTGATTTTTGCACATGGTCTTGTACACCAATACAGTCATTGGTGTATCAAAAAATATACATCAGTAGATATATTTTATTTTCCCATTTATAATAAAAATATGTTGTGCATTGTTACTATACATATATATATATGGTACAAATATGTAGTCTATACAACACTACTATGGCATTTCAGCTGTGTTGTTCGTAGAGCATATTACATGATGTATTGCAAGCATTCCCTCAGTGTGAAGTGCTACAATCACAGCATCTTGTAAGAACAATTGAAGCTCAGAACATTACAATTAGCTGGGGTTTCCATTAGAAAGTAGGTTTTGTATCCATAAATGTCACACTGTTTATTTGCGTGCACACATAATATCTATGAATATATTGCAACAACAAATTTTAATTTGATGTTACTGTGCAATGTGCTCAGAAGACTCATATTTCAAAACAGTTGGGGGGAATACAGAGAAGGCGAAGTCCCAACATGCTTTGCTCTGCAAAATGACCATAGCTTCTTTTTTGATGACTGCTAACTCTCATTATGTGCGGTGGTGGTAATAAAAGAATACTAAGTAAAACATTTGTTGAAGAACAAAGTTGAAATTGTTTTATAGTATCAGCTTTTTTAACAAAATAACTGAAAAATACTTGATAAAAATATCAACCTCTACTAAAGAGTAACTCCACTTTTATCATTCCCCTCTGGTTGATATATGCACATTGCAGGGACTTAAACACATTTGTTTGCAGATTCCTACCTTTTGTTATTCTGAAAAAATAGCTGTTTGTTTGTGTCAATGTGCAGACTGAATCTGTATGGGGTTGATTTTATCATTATCAATTAGCTGCTGCATCTGCAGGGCTATAATGAGAAAAGTGGCAAGGTCTGCATCACTTTAGATGTGATTTCCCCTAAGTATCTCACCAAAAGTGACATTTTTATTGCAGAGGATGCCCCAAAATCTGACTTAGTGCAGATTTCTGGGAAAATCAGTAAGCCAATCAAACAAGAAGGAAATTACATTTCTGGGGAGCTGACTGTACACCATCTGTGCACAGAACACCTCCAGGCTGCCATATTGTATTGCATTTTACAGAAAATTACAGCACTGCAGATTGAAAAGCAAAGGTCATTTTTAATAACATTTAATTACAATACGACTTGTGTAGCAAATGTATATGCTATATATATTTTTTTTTAAATTTGTTATTTTTTTCCCACAGAAGTGGAGTTAGCATTTAAAGTTGCCTCTATTCTTTTGTTCATATTATTAATGCCATAACTGTAAAATGTTATATTTTATAATCAACAGGTTTAAAAGGTTAGGTACAATTATATTCATCCCTGCAGTGAACACTAATACTAAATACACAATGTAATCCGCTGATTTTATTTACATAAGATACATTATGTATTTAGGTTACAATAAGTAATTAGATGCACACTTGAGCAAAGAGTATCTTATAGAAAATTACAGATAAAAACCATGGTGATAATTTACCAAAGGAATAGAGTAGCTTAAAGCAGTATTAAACCCAAAACCACAAATGTAATATATTGCAGCATAACTGTCCTTAAAGGGCTAAATGATACTATTTTTTTTTTTATATTCTAGTTCAAGAATTTCACACTTTCATAACATGTATAGTCTTCTTCCTTAAAAAACAAATCATCCTTCTTGGTTGCCCCAGGTGATCCTCTAGCCATTCCCTCGTTCTCCATGTTTTCAGGTGCTTCTTTTGCCTAGTTGGCTGCAAAGGAAACACCCATGCATGTGTGCCTTCTGACCGGGGGTATGTGCATTCACTGAAAGACACAGTGCCAGCAAGCTATGTTTTTTCCCGACAGACACATGCAGGGGCCAATTGCTCCCCTGCCCTCACCTCTCCTCAACAACCGGGAAGTTTGAAAGGACAGTATGGATTGTGCGGAAAATACTGCGGAAACAAGGACAGTGGATGAATGTTTGAGAACAGGGAGAGGTAGCACAAGTACTAGGGCATTTTTTTTAACTTGACACTATTCTCTTGTACTATTTTAACTGAAGTGGCTGAATTTATTTTCTTTTTTAACTGGCACTAATTGGTGGCACTCATGGGCACTGATTGGTGACACTGCTGGGGCTTTACTGTAGTCAGGGCACTGATGATCAGTGCCCTAATTATCTGCCCTGTTCTGCCCTGTGAGGAGATGCCGCTGATCGGCTTTCCTCGCCACACACTCTGTCATTGTGAGGCCAGGAGAGTCGTTTACTGGCAGTTCCACATTTACATGTGACTGGCTGTGATTGGACACAGCCGATCACATGGTTAAAGAGCCACTTCAGTGGCTCTTTACAAAGAATGGGATTGCGCTGTGTCCTAGCAATGCAGCGTGACTGTGATCGCCTTGCTGCGTGCCCCCCATGGGAGTGCAAGAGTGGCCATTCTGGTTCGCCGTCATATGACTAGCTTGATGCTTTTACTTGCACATAGAACAGCGGCAGCTGGTGTTTTTTTCTTTTAGGGGGTGGCAAACATCCCCCCGGGAGGGCAGTAGTGACATCAAAGCCCTGCACTTACCCCATCTAGGAAGTGGGCAGGCAGCGGTGTCCAGCAAGTAGCAGGTTTCCTTCTCCTCCTGTGGTGTGAATCACGGCGGCTTCCGCCGCGCATCCCCCTCCTCCTCCTCCAAGACATCCAATAGGATCGCCTGACCTTTCAGCCAATTGGAAAATGGGTAACAGGCCCATGGTTCCTGATTGGCAGAGAGGCTATTAAGTGTTAGAAGAGCAAATATTCACGTGGTTGGGCTCCGAGCGCAATGTTATTCAATTGCTACTCTATTTTGAAGCCTATTAGAGCCCATGTCTCTAATCCAGTGCTTAAAAAAACACTCCTGCTGCTTTAATTCATGCGCCCGGCAACCTGAAAGGGCTGGGCGCATGAATGGGGGTGGCCACCATGGCTGCTGATAGATGCATGCTATGCATGCATCTATCCATTTATCATATAGGGGGTGGCATGTATAGAGGGGGCAGCACCCGTGCACCCTTGATGGATGGGCCGCCCCTGACATAAAAGCAAATGGTGTTACCACAGCTGTTCTGTAAAAAGAGGAAGTGTCTAGAGCTGTTCTGCCATAGCTCTCTATTATTTCCCAGTGCATTCTGGGATACAGGAACTTCCACTTCCTATCCCCCAATGCCCTGTCAACACTTTATAACTGCTTTACTAACATGCCATAAATGCTATAGATGTTGTTAAGGTGCAGTTACAGAGCGTTACCATTGAAATCAGTGGAGGCGGCTCACAAGTGTTGATGCCTCATGAAAGCAACATGCTGCTTAATTTTTAACATGATACAATACAACGTTACCACTACATTGTGTTGTCGGCTTGTAGTCCTCAATGAACTACCGGGGTGCTGTTGAGCACTATAGGAAGTTCTTTTTCTCTTCCTGTTAGTGTGTAACTGCCTGTATGAGGCACAAGCAGACAGCTTACATAGACAGTCTGCAGGAGTCCTGCATGGCACCCGCATTCTGCCATGCTTTCCTATTTTTTTTTCTAGTAAAAAAGATTTTAAATGCATATTTTTTACTTGCAAAAAGATGTACATTTATTATTTTTTTTTCTTTTGGAATAAAAGTTTTACATAAATGAACAAGCTGGAAGCTGCCACATTCATCCACACCGAACACCCTAAGCGTTTGGCATTTGGACTAACATCTGAACAGGCAACATTCGGTCCAATCTTACGATGCTGTGATGTTCACTGAAAAATGAAAGGATATAAGTTGAGTCTTTGTGGAATTTTACCAAAATTGTCCAGCATAATAGCCAGCACTGTGAGAATGAGAGGCTAGCTAAGTATTTTTTTTTTATAAATGATGAATATTGTGGTTAATAAAAAAGTAATTTCAATAAAAATATGTTATTGCCCATATAGGTCCCATTCATAGCTTTTTATGTGCTTTAATGAAAATGTATTGACCATTGCTGAGTAAGCTTTTACCTGTGCTATTTTAAGCACATTTTAATTCATGTGTGCTCTAAAAATGCACAAATCCATACACTAAACTACAACATGTCCTTTGTTTACCCAGTGCATTGCATTTCTACATGTAACACATTAATGATCATGCAGTTAAATGTAGTGGGCATAAAATGGACAAGAATATGCGAATAATATTTTTTTTTAAGTGTGGTAAAAATGGAAGGCCCTATTATTTCATAAAATATTACAGTAATTTTTGGTGCTTACTTACTAGCCAAAGTCAAGTGGTGTAATTTAGCTTTTCTTCGCTTGACTTATTTGGCTTACATATGTCCTACACTTTTTATACTTACATTTTATATTATTAAAGCAGCAACTTCTTTAACAAGAAAGAACGAAAGTTGCCATGAGAATGATGATTAGTTAATCTCAGTCAATTGAGCAGAGGCGTGGGTGGGTTCTTTATATACACCATAATACATAGAGTCATCATATTATTGTGCTAATAGAAATATCCTAGAATATGTCTTTGCAGTGATTGTATTGTTTTAGATTTAATCATCACGATCAGATGTATTTTATTAGATGCAGCATACAAAAAACCTTTCATAACCTGTAGTGTGGAACTTACAATAATAGTTCTCAACACATGTTTGATCCTTTTTCTCATAGACTTTATTGTATGAGTAGTTTAATGACAATGTTTGTTGGAGATGTGGTATTTTCATTATTTACATTTAGCAGACCTCAATGTTCTTCAAAAACAGGACTGTATGGGTCAGTCAAGGGAATGTTTTAGCTTGGTACGACATGTTTTTACTTGCCACATCTTTTGCTATCTATCTAAATAATCACATTATAAATTGAACATTGGGTGCAGACATTTCCAGACAATGTTGTTCTTACTTGTCACATCTTTTGCTATCTATTTGTATATTCACATTGTATCTTAAACGTTAGATACAGACATTTTTAGACAATTTGATATCCCATGGATTTATCTTAGATTTTATCAAACTGACAAATTGTAATACAGGGTACCTGGGGCCCAGTCCATATGACATTTTGAAATGCCTTTTCTATTTGTCTGACTAGCCGTATACACATACATATAAATACATTAGTTGATTTGTGGGGTGAGAGGAGTCAACTCTTTTGTTTAGACAATGACAGGTTCTCGTTAACACTTTAACATAGCATCTGAATGCAGAAGAGCTTGCATGCAATGCTACATGATCCATTTTTATTGATTTACTAAAGGATCAGATACCTTCAGAATGTTTACTGAATAAGGTGATGCTGTTTTCACTCTGAAAAACCATTCATGTGTGAGGGACATGTAAAAAAATGATTTTTGCTAGCACCTGATTGAATGATTGATATGCACACTTTCACCTTATTCACAAAGTTTGGAGAAGATTCTTTTGCATTTAATTTGAAATGTACAGTTTCTACTTTAGTAAGTAAAGTAATTTATTTAGTAAATAAACTAATTTTGGTCTTCGGTAAGACAGAGGAAAGATTGATGGTGATTTGCAGTAACCTATAACAAATTGTAAGAAAGCATCTCAACTGATCTTTCTACAAAATACTAAAAGTAGATTATACAACACAATAATAAGAAAAAAAACTGCACTTGAATGAAGAAGAGCTGCCAGCACTGAAAAGTCAGGATAAAATTGTCAAAACAATCATAAACAGCAGTGCAACACTAAAGGTAAGTATAAAATCAAAAGTGATAAACATATGGTTCAAAACAATACAAAAGCGGAACAGAATCGCTCATGTGAACTGCAAGAAATGATTCTTTGAAAGTACACACAAAAAAAGTCCCTGAAGAACATTAATAAAATCTTCCTCTGTGTTCCATGCAGAAGACACAACAGGCGAAGGGAGGTAGTATTTGAGAAAGGATCCCGTTCTGCACACAATGTGAGTCACACAAACTGCTTACCAGATGTAAATAACCACTGAATTAAAGGTGGCCAAATTGGACATGAGGAAATAGGTCTCCCTCAAACCATATAGGCTACATCCACCTTTACTGTTCCGGCAGGACTCAGAAATAAAAGCAGAAAAATGCCTCCATAGTGTATTATGATAACACCAATTTAATGATAGAATAAAGAAATGCACTTACAGAAATCTATTATAGGCCCCACCCTACGATGGTGACATCATCACACAACCTATTCCTGATTGGTTGGTTTACAAGTGAACCTGGAGAGATGCCTGCAGGGACGCCGCATGACATACAAGGATTTTAACACATGCTGTGGATTTCTGAAAGTGCATTACTTTATCCTATCATTAAATTGGTGTTATTATATTACACTATGGAGGCTACCGGTACAGTGAAGATGGATGTAGCCTATATGGTTTGAGGGAGACCTATTTCCTCATGCCTGGTTTGACCACCTGTTCATTGGTAATTTACATCTGGTAAGCAGTTTGTGTGACTCACACTGGGTGTGGAACTATGATACTTCCCTTCACCTGTTGTGTCTACTGCATGAAACAAGAGGAAGATTTTATTATTGGTCTTTATGGACTTTTTTGTGTGCACTTTCAAAGAGTCATTTCTTGCGGTTCACATGAGCGATTTTGTTCCTTTCATTGTTTTGAACCAAATTTTTATGACTTTTGATTTGATACTTACCTTTAGTCCTGCACTGCTATTTATGACTAAAAAAAGATTACTATTAGCTTTCATACCTTCATAGGTACTCTGATTTATGTCATTTGATGAGGCGATCTTAATTCTGTAGGATACTGGTGCAGAACTATTAGGCTTTGACATGATAGCTCTAAAAGTATGATAAGCCTGCACTTTTAGGCGTACCTTGTTTTGGATTTGGATAAGAGTTAGGTTAGGATTACAGTTTGAATCAAAGTTAATAAGTGTTAGGTCTTAGGCAATATTTTGCAATGTAAAATACTCACTTTGCTAGCTCCCTGCTTCCCCACAGGGGTACTTTTCCTTACTTTGTTAATGTTCTATGCAATCACTGGGGCTAGTGAAATAAACCCCTGTGAAAGCTCCAAACCAACTTGTCTGAGCTCACACATATTTATGGAATTGTTTCCCAGTCTCATATGACACTGCTGGGCTAACCAGATCACATGGAAGAGGTGAAGTGAGTCACACACTTACACATGCAATTACCAGGTATTTCATTTCACTAAGTAAAGAAACATTTCTGGGGAGTGGGGGAGTTGTAAACCTCAGACACAAAATATGAGCAAATTATATTCCTTTATAGTGTGTACTTGTCTCAATCCAGAGCACTAAGTGCAATTTCTCTCTGCTGCCTTGTTCCTCTGCTGCTCTGCTGCACGAGTCACTTCTGATAAGTTTTTTCTGACACCAATAGATAAAAAGGTGATGGGGAGGGAGCTCCAGTATGAAACCTGTGGTTGACAACCTCAGCTCTGTTCCTGTGTGCTGTGTAGTGGTGTGTTCCTTCCCTTCAATCAGCTCTCAGCTGTCCTCACTGAGCTCTTCAGAGTATAACTTCAGTTCAATGTCCCCTGCTTTCTGGAAACTCAGACAAGCTGTATAAATGCTGCACTTTTTATAGCTATAGATAAGAGAAGACTGCAGATACAACTACAAATTATGTAGGAGGATTTGTTTCATCTCTGTGTATCACCCGAGGCCAGTCACTTCACTGGGTATACAGTAAGTAACAGTTTACCACCACAATCCTTTTACTTTACAAAAGAAAGGCTTGGTTTTAGTTAGGATTGAAAATTAGGCCTAACTCAAATTTTTGGTCATTTTTAAAACTTTGCCCCTTAGCCACATACAAATAAAAACCAGCTCTTGCTGCAATAGTCATGCTTAGTGTCACTACTTTCCTTGAAATTAGCATAAGATAAGAATAAAGTATTTTTTAAGCCGCAATGGTGAAACCTTTCTCACTTAAAATCCATTTGAAGCACAAAATAAAGCAATGCTCAGATGTCCTTGGGTACAGAGACATCTCACTCATAAAAATAATTACCAGCCTTTGAAAGTATGCATCTACTGTATCTTTTAAAAAAAATAATTTGTTTTTTTAAATATGTACTGCTACACAGACTGCTGCTTTACCAAATAACATGGTACGGGCTTTGTATGTTATAGTAATGTGAATTGTGCAAGGTAGATCTTGAAATAACCAGTTTTTAATTATATTCTATTATTCTTAGGCTTTCAGTCAACCTCATTGATTTTATTTCATATTCTGAACTTTTCTCTTTTTGACTAGCAAGTAATGACCTGCAGAAAGTACTTGAAAAGATAAAGCTGGTTCATTTAATTTACTTAGAGAAGCATCTTCCATAATCTATAGCTAATGTGTTTAACATCATATTAGCTATTGACACATGCACACACACATGCAGAAAAGTTAATACTGCTTATCAAGCGCTTGAATTTTATAGTATAGGCATGGATTTGACAAGTTCCACAAGAGTGTATTAACTGACTAAATTCCTTTTAATACCATTATTGTAACATTTAGAACAATTTTACTGCTGAAAATTTAGAATGTATAAAAAATACAGTACTGTGTCAGGCATAGCGTAACACAGATGTCAAACACAATAAACAGACAAAAGCAACACAGCAAAGCACTGACATACATTTCTTAAATGCAGCTATTTTATTAATAGAATCCCTTATTACTTAAGTTAAGTGTTTAATGTGCGCAAGTAAAATAAATACCCAAGATTTCATATATAAAATGAAAGGATCCTGTGAAAAGTGATAAAGGTTGCACTTTCTTATTAAATAACTGTATCCGTGTCCTAGTTTGTATGTATTGTATCAACATGCTATGTTTAGGATGAAATTAGAGACTTTCCCACTTCTACCTAACCTGACAAGTTTTACATATTGGTGTGAAACGATAATGTAATTTTCCTAAAATAGGGTAATTTAGATTTCCAAGTAGTTAATAATGGGAAATATGTAAGTCTGGCATGATACTTCATAATTAGTGATGAGCAAACTGAGCAAGGTTTAGACCGCTTGATGAACAATAAAAAAAAATTGCTAAGCCTAAACGTAGCATCAAACCCCATATGAGTCTTAGGGGGTCAAATCTAGTATTTTTTTTTCTGGCCAGCTTGCAAGCTTTAGAGAAATTACAAGTTAGGTCCTGTATCTGCAGCCCAGGTGCTGCTGAGGATGGAACAGAGGGTATTGAGGGACAGGAGGAACAGGAGTGTCGGCAGGTGTTGATAGGAGCACTTGTAGCAGGTGATGTGGTGATGTGGTCCCAGGTAGACTGGCAGGACATCAGGTCAGAAACAGGAACTGTGCACGGAGCTCCAGCTGAAGTTAAAGGGGCACTCCACCTGGGCTGCGAGGTCTGGATGAGTTCCTAGCCGAATTGAGAAAGGAACTCACTGTGGTGAGCAGAGCTGGTACAGATGACAGCCAGTAAAGCATTCCAACAGTATGTGGGAACCATGCCAGGAACAGAAGTGAGGTCACTGGAATAACCAAGGTCAACAGTAGGTGGGCAGCGAGGTACAGAATCATAAGGCAGAGATCTGGTCAGGAACAGAGCTGAGGTCAGAAACTGGCAACACGGCAGAAGAAGGATCCAAGTTCAGGTCAGAGGCAAGCCGGGGCAGCAACAACGGAACAAGCAGAGTAGTAGCAGGATGCAGGGAATAGCTGAAAGACCAGTCAGCACTAAAACATGAGCAGAAGCATTCTTAAATAGCTCACCCGGCACCAACATGCACTGACTGTGCGCCCGTGCACATTCCTGCATGCATGTGTGCGCCTGGTCATTCTGCAAGCCAAACATCTGATAGGCATTCTCTGACAGAATGCCAGTTGTTAATAAACTGGACCCAACATCCCTTTGAAGATTACACTTGCAAATGCATAGGAACCAGGATACTCTCAAAACACCACCAGGACATGACTGGTTAGTTAGACTTTGCTACAACTTCCCATAGTAATATGCTCAGAAATAGAAAAAAGGGAGACCCATGTTCCACATAGTGTAAACCAGTAAAGAAACCTTTTATTAAATCATAAAATTACACTCACATAAATATAGGATATATCAGCGCTTTATACTCTAGTCACTAATCAGCCAAATTCCACCTCTAGGGGATACTTCTAGTGCATGGTGATGTGCATGGTGATGTCATGTAGCGTAGCTCCGCTCTGACATGTTTTGTTAGAGATGACATTCTCAAAGGGCAAGGATGCTACGCCAGATCACCACTGAATATATACTCTCCCAATCCCTGAAAACAATGAGGGAACTAATCCTTGATCTGAATCAAAGATGGTCACTGCAATTCCAAGCCTCAATCTGAATCTAAAATGGCCACCACAATATAAATGTGGAGCCAAGCCTCAATTTGGATCTAAAATGTTCAAAGCAACTAGACCATATTGATGGCGCCATCTCTAGAATAAATATAATATCTACAGCTAAAACATAAACCGATCAATCACAGCAAGGTTCCAAAAAATAAAGATATTATTGATATGTCAGTTTCATCCACAGAATTTAAGGAGTCACAAATTCAAATTACGAATTCATAATTAACCATGATTAAATATTTAATGAATAAATACAGATAATGATATCCCTATAAAAAAAACAATACAAACTCCTTCAAAATAACTTAAAATCATAACATTAAATTAAAAATATAAATTAAAAAAATAGAATAGGTTAAAAAATCTTTTACCTCAACTCTAATAACATTGCAGCAACTCCTGATTGCAGTTTACAGTCTTTGTGCAGACCCAGTATACACTAGGGTTGATTTACTAACGTATAAGGCCTAATTTACACTGCTGCTGGTAAAGGACGTTTAGAGGCATTTGAGTGCTTTTCTCAGCTGCCCCTGAACTCTCCTCTATGTTACTGTATCAGTACATTTAAACAGGATCGTCTAACCACTTCTATTGACGTCCTCAGGATAATCCGAGATTGTGCGCCCCCAGGGGCGCGCATCGCGGCGATCGGTGGTGCCGTGGGTCAGTCTGACACACTGTATTACCGACCGAGGTAAAAGGCTTCCATCAGAAGCCTTTTACCATGTGATCAGCCGTGACCAATCACGGCTGATCACTGTGTAAATAGGAAGAGCCATTTATCGTTTTTTCCTCTGCTCAGAGAGCCGATCGGCTGCTCGCCTGACAGGGGGGCTGTGCTGTATGTTTATCAGTGCAGCCACCCCCAGGATCACCCCACTGGACAACCAGGGAGCCGATCAGGACCACCAGGGAGTCCCCCACGGACATCGCAAGGAGGCCTCCTAGGACCACCAGGGAAGGAACACAGAGGTCGCCCAGGACCGCCAGGGAGCCCCCACTAGACCACCAGGTAAGGGCAATATAGTGCACTGTAGGGATGGCACTGTGCCCATATATGATGTCTGCCAGTGCCATCACTAGCAGTGCTTGTTGCACCAGTGCCCACCACTGCCACCTATCAGTGACCACCTGTGCCCACCTGTGTCACCTATCAGTGCCCACCTGTGCCACCTAAAAGTGCCCACCTGTGCCACCTAAAAGTGCCACCTATTAGTGCCCATCAGTGCCCAGTGCCACTTATCAGTGTCGCCTATGAGTGTCCATCAGTGCCGCATGTCAATGCCACGTATCAGTGCCCGTCAGTGTCGCTTGTCAGTGCCGCCCATCAGTGCTGCATATGTGCCCCATCATCAGCGCAACCTTATCAGTGCCACCTCATCAGTGCCAATCTGTACTGCCTCCTCAGTGCCTATCAGTCTAGCCTCATCAGTGCCTATCAGTGTAGCCACATCAGTGCCCATCAGTGAAGGAGAAAATGTACTTTATACAAAGTTTTGTGACAGAAACAAAGAAAACATTTTTTATTTTTTTTTCAAAATGTTCAGTCTTTTTTTTTATAGCGCAAAAAATAAAAACTGCAGGGGTTATCAAATACCACCAAAAGAAAGCTCTATTTGTGGGAACAAAATGATAATAAATTTGTTTGGGTACAGTGTTGCACGACATTGCAATTCTCATTCAAATCGCAACAGCACTGAAAGGTGAAAATTGGCCTGGGCGGGAAGTGTTCTAAGTGCCCGGTATTGAAGCGGTTAAGGTTGTTTCCAGGCAGTTCAGTTTAGAGGCTTTTTTTGGAACTCAAAAAAAGGGGTTCAGACGCCAGTTCAGAGGCATTTGAAGTGCCGAACAGCTTGTAAACGTGCCTAAACGCTGTAACTCATGTCTAGGAGCGTTTAGTTTCCATTCGAAAAAAAAAAATACATTTCAAAAACGCTCCTAGATGCGAATGTGGCAAAATGGACATTTTAGACGCCGGTTTCTAGCTATCAAGATAAAACATTCAGGGGAGGTTGAAACAGCGTGCCGTGTAAATGGAGCTTTAGAGAATTTTCAAAGTGAAAATTGAACATTATCTACTATTTTAGTAAATCAGGACCACTGTATTTAATACACTGGCTGAAAAACATCTTGGTTTGGCTTACTAAAATTAAATGCTAGCTTGCGTTACTGAAAAAAAAATCCACTTTAACTGAATTCGCTAAAGAAAAATGTATACAATATGAATGCGTGTACAAATATGCAATACATTTTCTTTGGATACCATATCAACAAACTAACTACAGGCGGTCCCCGGGTTATGAACGGGTTAGGGACTGAAGGTTTGTTCTTAAGTTGAATTTGTAAATCGGAACATTACCTTTTTTTTTTTTTTTTTTTTTAAACAATATTTTTTATTGAGTTTTATAGTACAATAAGGTGTAGGCTTACAGATATAGTACATATAATACATATAACATTGGGCGGTAATTTCAGAACAGTCATTATGTAGGAAAATGAACAAAATCTTACATAAGGTATGGTGATGGTACAGACATTGCATCGTGTATGTATGTTACATTGATCATTCAAATATAGCAGCAATATGTATTTTAATGTGTTTTATTGGTATTGATCAATGTGTATTGATCAATGTGTTCTCTCTGGGTTTCCAGATTTCCCATTGGCTGGCAAATTTACTATAAGTGAGTGAGTTGACTGCAAGTGCTTTTTCGTATGTGTGGTTTAGAGTCACTTTTTCTATAATTTCCGATATGTTTGGTGTCAATTGAGTTTTCCATTTTGACAAGATTGTAGATCTTGCTGCCAGAAGTATGTGGGTGACTACAGTTCGGTGGGAGTGTGGGAATTCCTCTATGCCTAAGTTTAGTATTGCCAGTGCTGGGTTCGGGGTTTTGAGTATTCCTGTTTGTGTTGATATAAGTTGAAAAACCTTATTCCAAAAGCTGGTTAGCGAGGGGCATTCCCATAGCACATGCATCAGACTGCCCACTTGTCCGCATTGTCTCCAACAGAGGCTTGAGTTATCTGGGTTAATTTTGGCCATTCTATATGGAGTATAGTACCACCTGTTAGTGATTTTGAGAGACATTTCCCAGTGGGAGGAGCAGTGTGAGGCACGATTTATAGTGTTAAGAGCAGCTTTCCATGTGGAGGGTGAGTAGTGTGTTCCTAGTTCCTTTTCCCATTTCGTCATGGGTGTGGTTTTTGAGAAGCTTGAGGTGTCTTGTAGAATATCATAGAATAGGGAAATTCCTTTAGTGTTGGAATTGGGGTTGGTGTAGTGTTCCCAGGCTTGGGGGTTTGTGAGGAGGTTATTAAAGGGGTGTTTTTGGAGGAAATGTAGTATTCTCATAGTGGTGTAGGTTGTGTTATGTTGTAGGTTGTATTCCCTTCTGAGAGAATCTAGTTGTTTAATTCCAGTTTGATTGTATAGGCTATTAATACTTTTAATGCCTGCTTTAGTGAGTTGTGAAGTATCCATCATGGGAATCATACATTCTAGAATTTGTAGTGGTATTTCTGTCGATTTGGATATGTCGATGGTCCGGTTTTTGCTGGAGACTAGTCTCCAGGCCCTGATCGATTCTTGGATTGTTAAGGGGAGAGTTTTTATGTCCCATCGCTTCCATAGATCACTAATCAGAAGCCATGTAAGATTACCTGTTGGGGAGAGGGCCTCTTCTATTTCAACCCATAGTGGTGTTTCTCCATTTTTGGTCCATTCCCTTGTTTGGGCTAGGCATGATGCCCAGTAGTAGTTTTGCAGGACTGGTAGTCCTGCTCCTCCTGCTTTTTTGCTTTTAGTTAGAGGGAAGTTTGGGCATCTGGCTCTTTTCCCTGCCCATATGAATTTATGGAGCATGGTTTGAAGGGGTTTGATCTGCTTATTGGGTATGTGAACGCTTAGATTCCTAAATAGGTATAATATTTGTGGTAGTATGGTCATTTTGAAAGCTGCAAGCTTTCCGCTCCAGGATAGGGGGATGGGAGACAGTCTTTGTAATTCTTGGGCAATTTTGTTGGTTAACGGGGCTATATTGAGGTGTACCATTTTAGTGATTGAGGATGCTAGATTTATGCCTAAATATTTGATTTCTTTGGTTGCCCAGGGAAAGGGGGTTTGTGCCATAAGTGTGTTTTTGTCTGATGGTTTAATTCCTAGGTTCAATATTTCAGACTTTGTCGTATTGACTTTGTAATATGAAATTCCTCCATAGGTGGTAAGTAGGTTGATCGCTGTAGGGAGAGATTTTAGAGGGTTTGTTAGAATCAGTATTATGTCGTCCGCAAATAGGCTGATTTTGTGTGTGTAGTTGGGGAGGGTCACACCGGATATGTCCTTTGATGCCCTAATGGCTTCGGCAAGGGGTTCGATGATTAAATTAAAAATGATAGGGGACAGCGGGCATCCTTGGCGCGTTCCATTTGTTATTTGGAATGTTTTTGATAGGACGCCTGACGTGTATACTTGTGCTGAGGGGTTATCATATAATGCTAATATAGCTGACTTAATGTGGCCTCTAAATCCAAATTTTGTTAACACTTGCTGCATGTATGTCCAATGTACCCTGTCAAACGCCTTCTCTGCATCCAATGCAAGGAGCAGAGAAGGCGTTTGGGTCCGGTCTGTAAATTCTATGATGTTTATTATACGCCTAACGGCATCTGAGGTTTGTCTTCCTGGTATGAATCCTGTTTGGTCTCTCTTTATCAGGTTGGGTATTATTGTCATCAGTCTCTGGGCTATTAGTTTGGCTAGGATCTTGGTATCTGAGTTGAGTAAGGAGATTGGCCGAAAGTTGGCTGGGGTTGTTGGATCCTTCCCTGGTTTTGGGATAGTTACCACGTATGCCTTGAGCATTTCGGGTGGTAGGGCTTCTGTATCAATGGCTTTGTTAAATACTGGTAATAGGTGGGGGACTAGTTCTTGATGGAAGAGTCTGTAGTATTCGTTCGGGAGCCCGTCTGGACCTGGCGATTTACCTAGGGGGAGTTGGGAAATTATGGTTTTGATTTCTTTTATAGTTATTGGTTTGTTGAGTTCCTCTAACTGTTGTTCTGTGAGTGTTGGGAGATTTAGCTTAGATAGGAATTCTTGAATACTTTCTGAGGTGGGTTGGGGTGTATTGGGGTCGTCCTTTAAGTTTTAGAGTGTACTGTAATAGTGCGCAAATTCGTCTGCAATAGCTTGTGGATGCGTTATTTTCTGTGGTGGTAACTTAGAATTTAGGTAATGTATCCTGGATCTCGATTGTTTAATTTTTATTAGTTTGGCTAGGTGCTTCCCGGTTTTGTTCGTATGTGCGTATGTGGTCGCTTTCAATTTCCTCAAATAGGAATCGTGTTGTTCAGCTAGTAATATTTTGAGTTGGTTTCTCAGGTTAACTAATGAGTTTGACTGAGCCCTGGTGATTTGTTGTTTGTTTAAGGTCTCTAGGTTATGTATGTCTCTTAACACCGTTTCTAGATTGGCATTGTAGGATTTTTTTGCCCTGGAGCTTTGTTGGATGCACACTCCCCTAATGTAGGCTTTGTGTGCACCCCACAAGGTCCAGGGGTCAGATACAGAGTGAGCGTTTAGTTGAAAATATTGACTCAAGTTCTGAGTTATAATCTTTGCATGCTTCGGGTCTTGCAAAAGTTTGATGTTGCATCTCCAGACCTGGGACCTTTCCTTCGGGGCCCCCTCCTCCACTGTCAGTTCAATAGGTGCGTGGTCGGACCATGTAATGTCACCGATCGTGGAGCAGGTCACCCTCTGGAGCAGTCCCAAGTCAGTCACAAACATGTCAATTCTGGTGTACACTTGATGTCTGGAGGAGTGAAAGGTGTAGTCCTTTTCGGAGCTATGCATACACCTCCATACATCGTATAGACTCTCTTTATGTAATGTGTGATGGAGGGATATATGTCTCCCTTTATTACCTGAGGAAGAGTCCATTGCTTGGTCATTTAGTATATTAAAGTCCCCACAAATTATGAGATTACCGTATCTGCGATCTGGGAGCTTCTTCAGAAGTCTGTTCAGGAATCGTACTTGATGAACATTGGGTGCATAGATTGTCACTAGTGTCATAGGAGCATTGTTGACATCGCATTCCAGTATTATGTATCTCCCATCTTGATCTAGGTTTGAAGTCCGCAGTTTGAAAGTTATGGAGTCCTTAATGGCGATCATCACTCCTCTTTTCTTCTGTTGGCTGTTGGCAAGGAAGATGTGCGGAAAGCTTTTGTGGTTGCATTTGGGATGATCTCTATCTCGGAAGTGAGTTTCTTGTACGCAGACTATGTCTGCGTTGGACATTTTTACTTGCTTCCACAGAGAGAATCTTTTTGCTGGGTTGTTGAGTCCGTTTGCATTTAAAGATAGGATTTTGATAGGCATGGTGATTTAGGTGTTAGTCAATAGGGGGTAGCTGTCCCGTAAGTGGATGATGGGTCCTGAATAGTCCCGCCTCAAAGAAAAATAAAAAGGCAAAAAGGAAAAACAACAAGCTGTCATAAACGTGTAAAAAAAGGACCTAAAACTTGGTCCGGTAACAAGATAAAACGTTATCTGTTTGATTGTGGGGTCCATTAGATAACTTGGTTATCCTTGGCCTGGGACACGTTGTGAAATTTCCTGTGAGGGAGTGTCAGGTACATCCATTGATCAGTTTCTTTTTTGCTGACCTTTTCCTGGAGACTGTTTGCCAGTCTTTCTCCAAATGCGCTGGTGGGTCTGTTGCTTGAGATGTTGGGATCTGGCCTGGTAGTATGCCCCACTTTTGAAGGGTGCTTATACCTTCTTCCAGTGTTGAGATGGAAATGTTGTGCTCATTGTAGCTTATTTGTAATGTGGCAGGGTATTTCCACTTGTGGGGGATTGAGTGATTTCTGAGCGCCTTTGTGACAGTTGCCAATTTCTTGCGCCTTTGCATCGTGTGTCTTGATAGATCCGGGAGCATCTGGAGGTTGGTATATTCTTCAGGTAGGTTATTAGCTCTCCTAAATGCTGCTGTGATTGTTTCCTTTGATTGGTAGAAATGCATTTTGAGGATCACATCTCTTGGCATGTCTGGTGCAATAAATGATGGTTTAGGCAGCCTGTGGATCCTATCAATTGTCAGATCTAGTGTTGATAGTGCGGGAGCTAATTTGGTGAAGAGATCAAGCACATAGGGTTGAAGTTGTTGTTGCTGAATGTTTTCAGGGATCCCCCTTATTCTGATGTTTGATCTTCTAGATCTGTCCTCCAAATCTGCCATTTTTGATTTAAACCAGTCGATGTCTTCAGCATGGGTTTCATGTGCGTCAACCAGTGTATTAAAGGATGTCACATACCCCTCCATACCCTGTTCAATGTCTGATACTCTGTCACCTATGCTCTGGATATCTCTAGTGATCTGTTTGATGCCTTCTTTGAGATCTGTTTGCAATGAAGATCTTAGGGATAAGAGCATACTTTTGAGTGTGCAGTCAGAGATGGGTTGACCGGAGGTGGGAAACGCGGCTATATGGTCTGCCGCCGCAGTGTCCGCACTCAAGGCCGGGGCTTCAGCGGGGCCCAGTTCCATGCCCGCGTCAGGGTCTCCCGTGTCTTCCCTGCGTGGTTTGTTTTTGACCGGGCTTCTAGTGGACGGTGAGGAGGATCCCGAGGATTCTCCGCTGTCCGGGTTCCCTACCTGTGCAGTGGGGATTGGATGCTGCTTGTTTCCCGCTGAGCTGGGTATGGTATGGCGTGGGCGGACTCCGCCGCCATGCTGTTGAGGCCTTCTGCCCGTCGGCAGGAAGAAGCTTGCTAGCTTTTGTACTTGCGTTTGGTGTTTCTTCCTTCGGGTCATCTCCTTCCCTTCCCGGGGTGTTCAGAGGACCGTGGGATTGAGTTTGCCGTTCGGATGTGCCTTAGCGTTGCTGTTAGTCCCGGGTGGCCTTCGGAGCTACCAGCTTATGCGGCCATCTGCAGCGCTGTTCGCCACGCCCCTGGAACATTACCTTTTTTAAGTGTAACTCTTACTTCCTGTTGTCACAGAGATGGGGAGTGAGATTAAATCCATCAAATGAGGATACAGACAGCACTAAAATCCTCACACTGGCTCTCTAACCTCACACCATACAGTACTGTAGTAGCCAAAACTAATAAATAAATACAACTTAGACAGGTGTTTGCTTTAACATATTATTTATGTTTAACTGTGCATGTAGATGCAGATACAGGTACAGGTAAATGCTTAAACATTTTCAAGACACTGTACAGTACAACCTTAAACAATCATGGTAGAGGATGATGGGCTTGTTGAAGAGGATAGGACTGCTATTATAGAGTCAGAATCTGACTCAGCTGCTGGAGTCAGTTTCTTGAAGTAGACATCAAAGGAAGTTTGCACAGCGCTTTTCTTTATCTCATCATAAATAGCCCTGTAGCATCTCAGGCCTTCAGAAACTGTATGGTAAACTTTGGTAAACCTCTCTGTATCTGGATCTTGCTCCTCTAACTTTGCCATTCCTGCTTCAATGAGATGAAAAGCATCAGCTAACTTCACTGTGTACAAAACTTTTTCAATTTTGGAGTTTCTGGTTCCTGGTTTTCTTCCCTAAATGCTGTCATCTGCTGCTCTAGTTCGATAAGGTCTTCATTGGTTAGTTCATTGCCATGGGAGTCGAGTAACTCAATGATATAATTTTCACTGATGTCCAACTGCAGTTGATTACCAATGGCAACCACTGCTTGCCTGGTTTTGGCGATTTATTCATCTGTAAACCCCAGAAATTCTTGTGTAAATTGGGGGCACAGTTTGTTCCAAACTCCTCTCATATTTGTTTCTTTCACCTCATCCCAAGCATCAGCAATATTTTTAATGGCATCATAAATGTTATAATTCTTCCAGAACTCTCTTAGGGTCATCACATATTTTGGGTAGCCCTGACAGCTTGTGAGAATGTCCTCCGTAAATAATAGGCCTTAAAGGAGGCTATGACTCCTTGATCCATCGGTTGAAGCAATGATGTGGTGTTGGGGGGTAGAAATTCCACCTTTACATTGGGGTGCATGTCAGCTAAAGTATTTGGATGTCCAGGGACATTGTCAAGGAGAAGAAGAATTTTGAAGGGAATGTTTTCCCTCAAGCAATAACGTTCAACAGCAGGAACAAAATGGTTCTTAAATCAGTCTTCAAAGACTGTAACTGTAACCCAAGCTTTTGTATTTGCCCTCCAAATAACAGGAAGAGACATTACGTAGTGCCCTGTGATTTATGAAGTGATGCACTAGCAAAGGCTTGAACTTTAAATCCCCAGATGCATTACCCCCCAAGTAATATAGTCATCCTGTCCTTTGATGCCTTATGCCCTGGTCTTTTTATGCACATTTTTCCTCTTTTGAAATGTAGGTCCTCTCTGGCATTTTTTTCCAAAACAAGCCAGTTTCATCTACATTAAAAATTTGTTCTGGCAAATAACCTCCGTCATTAATAATACCTTCCAATATCTTGGGGAAATCATTTGCAGCACTTGCATCCACACTCGCTGCTTCACCTTGAAATTTTATGTTATGCAAATTAGCTCTTTCTTTAAAGCGATTGAGCCAACCCCTACTTGCAACAAATTCTTCATTGCAATCGTCTTCGCTTGCTGGATGGGCAGTTTTTAAATTTGTGAAAAGGTTTTGAGCCTTTTCTTGGACTAAAGAATGACTGATAGGCATATTACGCTGATTTTGGTCTCCTATCCAAATTGTCAGCAGCCTTTCCATCTCCACAATTAAACCACTGTGTTGCTTGGTAATAATCATAGAATGCATTGGGGTATGGCCTTTCACATGCTCCATTATTCTAATTTTATCTTTTATAATTGTTGCGATTGTTGACCGATTGTAGCCTAATGCTCTGCCAATGGATGATGGAGTTTCATCCTTCTCTGATCTCTTTATTATTTCCTCTTTATTTTCCATGGTGATGGTTCTTCTTTTCTTTGCTGTATCACCAGCACTTGCATCAGATTTGTTTTTCGGAGGCATCATTGCAGTTTAAAAACAAAAAATGTGGAGTGGAGTGCACTCTAGAAGTGAACAAGAAAAAGAAAAAAGTATAGCAGCCAGCCAATTTATTACCAATTCTAATAAAACAGGGGCAGTACTGTATAAAAACACTCACTGTGGCAGAAAGATATAAGGCTCATCAGTTGGATATGCTTGCTTGTTGTGTGTCCTCAGCCCGCAGCAGCGGTGGTCCCTGACTCTCAGCAGCGTGGGATCCAGTACAAATACAGTGCTAAAAGAGAAGTATAGTTGCATTCAGGACCAAGCAGTACAGTATACATTCCAACTTCTGCACAGTACAGTATACAATATTAAAAATGGTATTGTATAAAAACACTCATTGAATGGGAGCTCCATATACAGTAGGCAGATGACATGAGCTCATGCTGGGACACAGGGATATACTGTACAGTACAGTAACACAGTCCTGCTATCATAGAAGGTACAGTACTGTACATTAGAGGGCTTACTCCCAATGGTAGTGGGTACAGAGTACAGTGCTCACCAGCTCCACAGGTTTCCAGGGGCTTCTGGCTGTGCAGTGATATTCAGGGTTCCGATTCTGGGCAAGCAGTCCTGTATGTGGGGCATGCAGTACACATAGTACTACAGTGTGAGATGTATCCCGTACTGCGAAATGGCTGCTCGGCTGTTTCCATGACCAGCGTGGAGCCGGCAGTGACGTCACGCTGCCCCCGTTCGTAAGTAGGAGTCGTTCGCAAAACGAATGTTCGTAACTCGGGGACTGCCTGTAATGGGCATCGACAAAGGACACATAATCCAGATTCTGAGCCTTAATTGCATCACCTTTGCGAAAACTATTTTCAGATTTTTTTTAATATGCTTTTTTAAAAGGAGTAGAAAAAAGGAAATGCTCTTGACACACAGAACCATTCTTTAAATTCATTTATTTTTTAGGTACTGTATTACAAATTTTCTCATACTTTGTGAGCCACAAACAATATTTTTATTTTTTTCCCAAAATGTTTGCAACTCAGTTATAGCATATACTGTATAAATGAACTGATGGGAATAAGGAATAAGGAAGCAACACATCCCATGCATAATCTATTTGATATTTTTTTCTTATTCTGATTATCCAAAGGGTATATAAGAAGTTTCATTAAATGGAGTACTTATTAATATTCATGACGACATACTGTCTGTGCACTCACGTGCATAAGAACATACTAACAGTTAGTTATACTGAAATTTTTCCCTGTCTTTTATCGCAGCCAATGTGCATCTGTTGTAGACCAGTCTGTTATGCACGGACTTTTGCCCTTCCGTGATCATCCATGAGGAACTCCTAGCTTTCAATAGCAGGAATATTTCACACATTTACAAGGCAATTTATTTCCAGAAAGTGAAATAGTTGAGAATGGGTTTGGGACATGGATGACTTTACAGACTTCCACACCTACTTTAAGGAATCACTCACATAGGCAGCATATACTGTATATGGGTCTCAAATGCATGTGCTTTCAAACATGTACACTGTTTTATGGGTTGTCTGCAGCCTTATATTATTTAACCACTTGCTTTCTGGGCACTTAAACCCCCTCCTGCCCGGACCAATTTTCAGTTTTCAGAGCTGTCACTCTTTGAATGACAATTGTGCGGTCGTGCAACTTTGTACCCAAACAAAATTGTGGCCCTTTTTTCCCACAAGTAGAGCTTTCTTTTGATATTATTTGATCACCTCTGCGTTTTTTATTTTTTGCGCTATAAACAAAAAAGGAGCGACAATTTTGAAAAAAGAACAATATTTTTTACTTTTTACTATAATACATGTCCAAAAAAAAGTTTAAAAAAATGTATTCATCAGTTTAGGGTGATATGTATTCTTCTACATATTTTTGGTAAAAAAAAAAGTTATAGCGTCTACAAACTATGGGAATGGATTTATGGCGTTTTTATTTATTTGTTTTTTACTGGTAATGGCGGCGATCTGTGATTTTTATCGGGACTGCGATATTGCGGCTGACATGTCGGATATTTTTGACACTTTTTTGGGACCAATGAGATTTATACAGAGATCAAATCTAAAAATAGCCAATTATTACTGTATAAGGCCTCATACACACGGGCGTATATAAAAAAATAAACAAAACGTCGGGCCCGACGTCAAGGAAAAAAAGGCGACGTTTTTCGGCGTTATGTATTGACGTTTTTCGGCGTTAGTGAGCGTCGGCGTCAATAGGCGTCAATAGGCGTTTTTTAAAACAAAATCATCCCTCTGCTATTTTTCAACCTAAAAACGTCGGCGTCAAAAAACGCCGGAAAACGCCGGTATAATAATAGGTGGCATATGGTGGCATATGTTGGCGTTTCTTGGCATATTGTGGCGTCGGCGTCAAAAAACGTCAAAATGTTACAGCCTCAGAACGCGATGGCCATGGGTTCTACTTTCTGCTCACTAACGCCGACGCCACCTACAGCTCAGAAACGCCGACGTTTTTATGGGGCCATTGACTAACATGGAGAGCTGCAAAAAACGCCAGAAAACGCCGGCGTCAAAAAACGTCCGTGTGTATGAGGCCTTAATGTCATTGACATGCCTAAATGTTGGTGGCGGAGGTAGCAGTTTGGCAACCTGTTTGAGGAGAGTGTCAAAGAACTCCAGATATCTGGGAGACTGTAGAACAGGATGAGTGTTACGGGCATGTTTGGGGTAGGAATCCGAGCCAGGAGCAGGGAAGCTGCGGGGTTAGGGTAAGAAGGGTCTAAGACTGAGAGGAAGAGGAAAGGACATGGGACCAAGAGTATAGGGAGTAGGGGAGAGCAGAAGAGGGAAAGGGAAGGGGTAAAGGGGGGTGGGAAGGGGCGTGCGGTAGGTGGGGATGGGGTGGGGAAGGTTGGGGGAAGAGGGGGAGGGAAATAAGGGGGAATAGGGGTAGGGGTAAGGTGGCTGGCTCAGAGAGAAAGGGCATTATTTAACTTTAGTCAGAGCTGCACAGTTTGTTTTTTTTCATCTGCAGATGCCCCTTATTTGTGAAGGCAGTTTTCTTAGTAAAGATGAACTTGCCCTTTAATGTCTTAGCGGAAAGATTGGCATGCTGTCATCTTCAATAGGTTTACTGCTGCCCTGTTTGACCTATTGGTACTTGCTTTCTCCTACAAACTTTCTTTTCATTCCCTATGAGCAATACTTATTGTAGAATTGATGGTGGCATTATTAACCACTTCCCGCCCGGCGCATTGACAAATGACGTCCGGGCGTGTGTTTCACTATCCTGACTGGACATCTATTGACATCCTCTGGATAATCCGCGATCGCGCGCCCCTGGGGGCACGCATCGCGGCGATCGGTGGTGCCGTGGGTCAGTCTGACCCACCGCATTACCGACCGAGGTAAAAGGCTTCGATCCGAAGCCTTTTACCATGTGATCAGCTGTGACCAATCTCGGCTGATCACAGTGTAAATAGGAAGAGCCGTTTATCTGCTTTTCCTCTGCTCAGGTCTGCAGACCTGAGCAGCATAGAGCCGATCGGCTGCTCTCCTGACAGGGGGAGGCTGCGCTGAACGTTTATCAGTGCAGCCACCCTCAGGATCACCCCCACTGGACCACCAGGGAGCCGGATCAGGACCACCAGGGAGCCCCCCCGGACATCGCAAGGAGGCCGCCCAGGACCACCAGGGAAATCATACAGAGGCTGCCCAGGACCACCAGGGAGCCCCTACTAGACCACCAGGTAAGGGCAATATTATGCACTGTAGGGATGGCACTGTGCCCATGTATGATGCCTGCCAGTGCCATCCCTAACAGTGCTTGTTGCACCAGTGCCTACCACTGCCACCTATAAGTGCCCACCTGTGCCCACCTGTGCCACCTATCAGTGCCCACCTGTGCCACCTATCAGTGCCCACCTGTGCCACCTACACGTGCCCACCTGTGCCACCTAAAAGTGCCCCCTATCAGTGCCCATCAGTGCCCAGTGCCACTTATCAGTGCCGCCTAGGAGTGTCCATCAGTGCTGCATATCAGTGCCACGTATCAGTGCCCATCAGTGTTGCTTGTCAGTGCCGCCCATCAGTGCTGCATATGTGCCCCATCATCAGTGCAACCTTATCAGTGCCACCTCATCAGTGCCAATCTGTACTGCCTCATCAGTGCCCGTCAGTGTAGCCTCATCAGTGCCCATCAGTGTAGCCACATCAGTGCTCATCAGTGAGGGAGAAAATGTACTTTATACAAATTTTTGTGACAGAAACAAAGACATTTTTTTTTTTTTTAATTTTCGGTCTTTTTTTTGTTATAGCACAAAAAATAAAAACTGCAGGGGTGATCAAATACCACCAAAAGAAAGCTCTATTTGTGGGAACAAAATGATAAAAATTTTATTTGGGTACAGCGTCGCACGACCGCGCAATTCTCATTCGAATCGCAACAGCACTGAAAGCTGAAAATTGGTCTGGGCAGGAAGTGTTCTAAGTGCCCGGTATTGAAGTGGTTAAGAGAATAACTGTGAAAAAACCCAATAACTGTGCAAAAACAGTTATAAAGTGACAAATAATGACATAAACATATATGACCACCATTATAATAAGCTCTAGTCTTTTAAATGTATACTTCAATATGTAGTTAGCAGTGCTGTACAAGGTCAATACTGGTCAAAAGATGTTAGGAAAATGTTATTTACATTTGTTTTCTTTAAGTGTAAGATAAAAATGCATGTCTAAATCTCCATCATTCCATCATTCAATGCATTTCCAAGGACAGAATAGCCTTTCCCAGCCAACATGTATTTATTCTTGTCAGCTACATCTGTGATGGATAACACTTTGGGACACACGAGACAAGAATCAACGGAGGTGTCAGTCACAGTTTTTATTAAAATAACTAGAGCCATAACCTAGCCTAATCACTGAGCCACACAGTAGAAACATCTGTGAGATTATTCCATTAGAATAAATTTCAATATTTACATTTATTATAACAGAAAATGACGACGATGCAGCCTCCATTGAGAGTAATCGGCTGCATTAACGGATCTGCTATTATTACAGAGATTGCAACATGTTGCTTGTATTTTGCACATAATGTTAAACATGTTTACCAGAAGCAGTTGTCATAGTAACCAGTACTGTCTTCATATGGGGAAAGTTAGCAAGGCACTGACTTCCGTGAATGTGTTTGAGTCATGCCTTTGTATTTACATCTCAGAGGTTTAATTTCCAATAAAAAGTTTTGCACAAATTAACTTGATTATACTGTAAATGTAAATGGCATTTATTTCTGTAGAAATGCAGTACCCTTCGGCAAACACTTGCAATTTCCATGCAAACTGTTTTGTGGAGAAATTATACACTTAAGTAACTTTGGTTATAACAATACACAAAATTATCCATTTTTAAAGGTGAACTCCGAGGATGAAAACATTTTAAGATTACAATGGGCCACCCTCCCTGCTTAGCATAAGTTTCTCCAAACTTTTAAGTATAGGAGCCACATCTTATGTTTTACAAACTTTCTCGAGTCACAAAAAAAAAACCTATTTTACAAATGAATTAATACAATTTAAGTAAATTAATAAACATGCTCCAGGAAATAACTTCATATCACAAGACCTCCATCCCATCAGAAGTCCCCCCTCCACTCAAAAGCCTCCTCATCACATCAGAGTCCTCCTTTCACACCAGCAGCTCCCCATCATTTCAGAGCCCCACCTTATGTATCAAAGTTCCCATACATCAAGGTCCCCATCAGAGTTTCCCCATTACATCAGAGTCCCTATCAGATGTGAAGTCAGATTGATCTGATTTCTCACTTAGTGCAGTCTGAGGGTACGGCACTGACCCTAGATGCAGTCCAGGCATAATCTTGTAGTGGGTCAGATGTGGCGTGGGCCATAGATGACCTCTGACTTAGGGGATGTCTGATGTCCTGGGTATCCTCTCATGCAATGAAGGACTATTGGTCCTGCATTGTACAGGTTGAAATCAGAGAATTGTAACTGGCAGGGCAACAAAAAGAATAGGCTTTGGGGACTTGTCCCATGAGGGCGAGGAAGCCTGTGAGTTGCAAAGAAAAAAGTAGGTATATCACCTTGTTCATCATTCACTAGGCAAAATGAGTAGATAACCCTTGCAGTGGGTAAAGGTTTTTCATCGCTGGAGTTAAAGGGGTTGTAAACCCTTGAGGTTTTTTACCTTAATGTAACTTCTATGCATTAAGGTGAAAAACCTCCTGTAGTGCACCAGCCCCCCCAGATTCCCCCTTTTACTTACCTGAGCCTGGTCTTTCCAGCGACGGGGACGACACCCACTCCAGCCGGTGTCTCGGGTCCCAATTGGATAAATTGATAGCAGTGCAGCCATTGGCTCTCAATCAAATTCAGTGATGTAGGAGGTGAGGGCGGGGTCGAGTCCTGCTGTCTGTGTCAATGGACACAGCAACAGGACACGGAAGCACGCCCACTTGAGTGCCTGCAGGGAGAGCGCTTCCCCGTCGGTGCACTCGATCCAGGAGTGCCGCTGAGGGACTCCAGAAGAGGAGGATCGGGGCCACTCTGTGCAAAACCACTGAACAGAGCAGGTAAGTATAACATGTTTGTTATTTAAAAAAAAAACTGAACCTTTACAACTCCTTTAACATTTAAGACAAAACTGTGTGATAACACTGCTCTGTCACTATTGTTTTGTTTTTACAAAAAACTTGCTTGCAGTAAACATAAATTAAATGCTTGTGCATAAGCTAACATGTCATTCTGTAGAGAATCATGAAATAGGCTTAGTTTACAAAGCTGTAACACAAGAAAAAGGATCTTTATTTTAGCCATGTGATTCTAACTTCCAAATCTCAATTGACTTACCTGGAAAAAAAAAACACTTTTTCTTAAAAAAGCAAGTTTCCTGCTGGTGTGTTAGCTGTGGGAGTCTATTAATGTATTAAAGCAAAGCAAAAAAAAACAAGGTTCACTTATTATATATGGGCCTCTACCCTATAATAAATAGCAGCATGACAGTAAATAAAATAAACTAAGAAAACTGGTTTCTACACTTACTTTACACTGGCTTCCATACTTCAACCATTGATGTTAACATTCTTCTGAAAAAATCTCAGGGAATGCTGAGTACCCCAGACCCCACAAGATTATGCATGAGCATCAAGTAAGATAGTGTTGTTCCAACATTTGGGATACTCAGCATTTTCTGGGATCTTGCCAAAAGGATGATGGTGACACCCTTACCTATATTTTGGGGACAGAAGCTGGGGGTAACATAAGCCTAATTATTCTTTTTTTGGAAAATGCAGATGTAACATAGTGCATAAATGTGGCTCTGTTGTAGGCTTGGGGTTGTTCAAATAATGTACTTCTCAACATAAGCAAAGCATGTGCAAAGTTTACAGCAAGAAGTAGAACACAATGCTTTGCAGCCTTGAAAGTTTAAACTCCCATCCTCCATGTTTGTTCCAGGTCAGGACTGTAGATTTAAAAGCCAGCACCAAAACCTTCATAAAAAAGTCAGCAGTCTTAACTTCAGTGGTTCTCTCTTAACAGCTTTGCTTTAACAATGTTTCCTAACTTTGTGCATAGTGCAAAGAAGAAAACTAATCTTACTGTTATATATTAATACATCATTTTTGTTCACTGCCAGGTGATGTGTGAATCCTGCTGGTAGTGTCTTGACACAGTTTAAGCAAAACAGAGAGACCTAGACCAAGGAGCTCAATCTGCAAAGAATAAAAACTGAACGGATAAAGAGAAAGCTTGATATTGCTGGAAGTTAGCTATGTAATGATGACACATAAATATAATGCTAGAGAGAGTGAAATGAGAATATACTGAAAGCACTAGCTTTTTTTTAAGAAAAACATCTTTAAAAATGATATTAACTATATTTTCTATGATTTTACTGTGTTTACTTTGTGTCCTATCAGTCCTATCAAAAGCTGATTCACAAGCATATATGATGAAAAAAAGTTGTGTATTCATTAAAAATTCTTGTGCTAATTAAAATAGTTAGCTGGGTTTCTAAATGCAACTAATCAAAGTACCTGAATTTCTCTTGATATAAGCTTTCTGCAATCCATCAACACCCAGCTTGGGAGCAGGAAGGAAGCTTTAACATTCTATCATGCTCTGCAGCAGTGCATACTGTATGTGCTTATAATAAATATGCTGACGAGAAGTGAAAGTTGAGTGAACAGATGGTTAACCTGCCACTAAGCTGGGGTGTGTTCTGACCGATGTTCATCACCAAGATGGTTTACGGTTGCATCGCAGGCAATGGATCTGGCTGCAATCTCTGGTAGGGGAGGCTGGATAACAAACTGAATTTATTTTTGCACAGTTCCCAATTATGAATTTTGAATCTGTACTTTCTTCCTTAAGGTTTAGATAATTATTAATTAATGCAAATGTTATCTCAGCAAACATGATCTCTTAATAGGTTTGCCAAAACATACACTCATATTCAATGCACACACTGTGGTCCCTCCTTGCAGAGTACCTTAAACATTAAATTAATGCATTTTATGCCTTAAAGGCAGATAAGGAAAGGTAAATGAACTGCTGTATTTAACTGGTTCTGCTTAAAGAGACCTTGTTACCACTCCATAAATATGAGTATTAACCCATACCTATACTTTCAAAATTTGAGTGTTTTTTTTACTGAAGACAGTCCCAACATTCCTCCTATCTTCTGTCAGCTTCATAGATACTCTTGATTCCATCCCATGCCTCAACCCTGTTGTCATTTGTACTCCTGGCAGCAGTTAGGCAATCCCAGCATGATCTGCAAAGATTATCATATATTAGTATTAAAGGTGGAACAACGCTCCCCTATCGATCATATAACATGATTAATATACTATATAAACACATTATGTATATCCTCTATGGTGAACAATATGAACAGACAAATAAGAACAGTGAAATCACTCTGACAGTGTCACTTTAAATAAAATAATCAAGTAACTTCTAATGCAATAAGCCACCACTGTGATATCAGTGTCCATGAAATAGAGAATATTATACATATGAACCAGTTAGGTAGATTTGAATACCATATTTATTGGCGTATAACATGCACAGGTATATAACATGCACCTCAATCTTGAGAGGGAAGTTTCTTGGAAAAAAACTTATATTTTAAATAAAGAACTTTGAAGCAGAATAAGGGTCAGTGTCCATCAATGCAGCCTTATCAGTGCCTATCTGCAGGCTCACCATTGCCTATCAATGCAGCCTCACCATTGCCCATCAATGCAGCCTGATCAGTGCCCATCAATGCAGCCTGATCAGTGCCCATCTGCAGCCTCACCATTGCCCATCATTGCAGCCTGATCAGTGCCCATCAATGCAGCCTGATCAGTGTCCATCTGCAGCCTCACCATTGCCCATCATTGCAGCCTGATCAGTGTCCATCTGCAGCCTCACCTTAGCCCATCAATGCAGCCCCACCAGTGCCGGATTACACAGAACCAGGATCACCTGTGTACTCGGCGCTTGCAGTCACACACAGTCCCATCTCCTGGCCCAACTCCTATAATAGACAGAACACCGATCCAATGGGGGGCCAGGAGGCAGGACTGTGTGTGGCTGTGAGCGCTGAATATACAGAAAATCCCGGCTCTGTGTAATCCGGTGGCAATCACCCCCTCCTTCCCCTCCAAGGTAGCCAGGTATCGGCATATAACACCCACACATGATCTGTTTGTGTGTTTTATACACCGATAAATACAGTAGTTTAAAAATAAAGTCCCTTTGAAGAAGTCACGTGACATGTGATGAAATGCATCAGGGGTGGGGCCTAGTGACGTCAGTGTGCACTTTGAGGAAGTTTATCCTGTGTGTTTGTTGTTACTAACAGCCAAGCGATCCTTAAAGTGGAGTTCCACCCAAAAGTGGAACTTCCGCTTTAGGTGTTGGTGACCCCCTGACATGCCCTGTGGCACCAGAAGGAAGTTCATCTCTCCCCCCTCCCTCCCGGCGATCTTCTGGGACATGTCACTGGTCCCAGAATATTGCCCAGCCATTCAGAGCGCTGCAGCATGGCTTGCGCATGCACAGTGCATGCCCGGTTTTGAAGCCACAGCTGGGTGCCCACAGTTGCAATGCCGGAGCCGCACAGAGGAGGAGGACAGGAGCGAGGCAGAGGGTGGCCACATCACCGGACCGGGGGGACAGGTGATTATCTAATGATTAAGTCACTTAAGGGTGGTTGCACCTGTGTTAGTGCACTTCAAAATGTGAGTTTTATACCTTTTTATTAAGTTTTTATTAAAGTGTCTTAAAAAGATTCAGCACTATGTCAGACTTTTCTGTTGTATAAAGGTAAATATTTTGTGCTTACCCTAACATAAACAAATAAATTAAATATAGGTGCTGCTACTTTGAATTTAAATACTCACTTCCACAAATACATACATAAAAGTGTGCAATCCTATGTCAGACAGCTGTAAACATTAAAAACTGAATGAAAAAATTGATATTTTAAAAACTATTAATACATTATAGTCCACATATGATAATAGATAAAATAAAAATAAATGTCCACAGGTGCTTTAGTGTAGAAATCGTGATTATCCGTGATATTCTGCGGTGTGTTCTATCACAACATAGGGAAATTAAAACCTCTCACCAGAGAAGGTGGATCCCAAATTATAGGGATCTTTCATGCCTTGTTGTTAATGAAACCAAATGTGATATTCCACTCCTTCAACTCCAACGAAAGATTTACATTCTGTTTTGTTGATATCTGCACCCAAGAGTGTGAATAATCCTCCTCTGATTCCAGCTTCATAGATAATCCTGCTGAACGCCCTCCAGGGTGTTAAGAAGGGAGTAACTTCATAGTGCAGTACATTAAGAGCATTTTATTGAACACAACTCATTGCTCTTTACAAGGAAAAAAACATAGAAATTCCAAACAGTCCAAACAGACCATAGCCTCGGAACTCGGCCTGCAGGCTGATGCATGGTGATATCACAGATTACAGCTCCACCCTGTAATCTGTGACCTGTGAGCTATAAACTGTGACATCACCACAAATTGTTTTTTTCCTAGTAAAGTGCAAGGAGTTGTGTTCACTAAAACGCTATTAACGTACTTCATGTATGTCTATCTATCTATCTATTGATCTCTCTACTGTTGAAAGTACTGCCATAGCAGCCTACGCTGTCCTGTGATTTCTAGTTACTCCCCTGTATCCATCTATCTTGCTGGGGACAACACATTGTCAACTTTTGGCTTAGGTCATTTACATTAATCATGCTGGTTAGTGGGCCTTTTTTTAAGACACAGAACAATTAACAGTTACTTTCGAGGCATGCCTTTGGTGATATTTGTCACAGCTGTAAGTGTACTTATATCAAATCTCAACCAAACTTTCAAGTTCCCAGATAACAAGTGTCACAACTAAGGTTCAATAGCATGACAACTGCAGATCTAAGATCTAGCCAATTTCAGCTTTAAATGATAGGAGGGATTAATCTCACTGTAAAGCGGTATTAACCACTTCAACACTGGAAGGTTTTACCCCTTAATTACCAGGCCATTTGTTGCACTACGGCATTGCGTTACTTTAACTGACAATTGCACGGCCATGTAATGCTTTACCCAAATAAAATGGTTGTCCCTTTTTCCCCACAAATAGAGCTTTCTTTTGAGGGTATTTTATGACCTCTGCGGTCTTTATTTTTTGCGCTATAAACCAAAAAATAGTGATAATTTTGAAAAAAAAAAATTTTTTTTTTGGGTCGGGGGACATCGGGTCCGCCGGACCCACTAGTTGGCATCCCCTGTGTCCAATCATCTCCGGTGATGCATACACACCTCAGTGGCTATTGCACAAAATCACATACAAGTACATGATTTTGCGCAATAGAGCCGAACTGCCGCAGTAAGGCCTCATACACACGGGCGTTTTTTACAGCCACGTTTTTTAGCATTTTTTTACAGCTCTCCATGTTATTCAATGGCCCCTTAAAATGCCAACGTTTTTGAGCTGTAGAAGGCATCGGCATTAGTGAGCTGTAACTAGAACTTGGGACCAGCGTGTTCCGAGGCTGTAACGTTTTGGCATTTTTGATGCCGACATTGCAAAACGCTCACTCACGCTCACTAACACTGTACTGACGTTAACCGCCATTTTTGATGCCAACGTTTTCAGGTTAAAAAATAGCAGGGGAATGTTTCTTTTTTTAAAAACGCCTATTGACGGTGACGCTCACTAACGCCGATGCAAAACGCCAAAAAAAACCCCTGATTTTTCCCTGACGTCGGGCCCGACGTTTTGCTTATTTTTTTATCATACGCCCGTGTGTATGAGGCCTAAATATGCGGTAGGAAGTCTAAACTCACAACTAAAATTGTAATATATTGCAGCTCACCAATCCTTAGTTGTGGTGGCTGCATTCATTTTATTTTCTTAGCCCTTTTGCCTGTCTTTTCACCTAGTGATCTGTCTCGTAACACACTCTAGATGAAGGAGAACATTTGGACGGCAGCATTATCATTCTGGGGGGAGGGCAGTGCTAGATGTACTAGCAGATTTAAATGCACTAAATACATTAAAGCAAAACTCCTGCTCACACTATAGTTAAACAAGCAGTTACAGCAACAGTTTTTGTTCCTTTTAGGATAAAGGCTTTAAATAAATAAAAGGTAAACATTATAAACATCCCTGTCAGTGATAAATGGTTTGTCTTAAAATTATAACTGCTACATTTGCAGGATAGCCTGTTTTATTGAAAAATAACAGACTTACAGACAGGATCACCAGGTGAAAATAAAGGAAAAAAAATCCTAAAAAAAAAAGAAAACAAACGCAGCTACCACTTTTAATGATTGGTAAGCTTCAGTATGATAAATGCTTGCTTTTGGGTTTAATACTGCTTTAAATTCAAAAGATGCAGTAATGTGCATCAAATGCCAATTTTTAGCATCCGTGTATATTAGTTGTAGTCCAAATGCCAACAAAAGGTAACGTGTGTACTGTTTTCTTATGACCAAACACAACCTGTAATTTTATACAAACTGGCTTCAGTTTTTTGATAAATTCAGATTGAGAACAACGTAAGAAAACAGCTTCCTATGTTTGATGCTTTTAAAAATATTATTAAAACTTGCACTGTTACAAATAATTCTCAATGTAACACCTTTTTAGACTAGTAATAATACCCACCATGTTTTATATTGTCCACGCTATGCATATTTGTATCATTATACCAAAAAGTACAGAAAATATTTCATAATATCCAGTTACAAATTAACATTTCTTCTCATTCCAGATTCAGATCATTACTTTAAAAAGAAAAAAAGAAAAAAATGGGGGAAAAAAGATTAAAACATAAATGCATCAAGAAACTATTATCTTGAGATTATATCCAGAGGCACAGAAATTAAATGGTGTTTTGTAATAGAGTTTATCAAAAAAGCAGAACAATTACCAAAACTTTTCAGTTTGCACTTATTTGTAAAAAACACAAAAGTACCCTCTAGAGAGATATATGTTTCATAATGCAAGGATGGGCAGGATTATAGTCATTGGTGTATTTGCATTGCTATGTATTTGCTTTAATACTTGCATCACAACACAAAACATTTTTAACTCAGGAAATTCTTCCTGGTGTCTTCTAAATTGTATTTATGGGGAAGCAGAACTCATGTCATTACTACAGGAGTCAAAGAAGTCAAACATCTCTCCATGTAATGCGTATAGGCAATCAGATTGAGAGCTAGCCTCCTAATTGACAAGCAGCAGAATATTAGGATTTTTTTTTTTTTTAGATTGTCTGCACATTTGTGTTACTAAAGTGCAAGTGAATTGAGATGATCGAGTGATGCACCGTACCACTAAAAAGAATAATGAATGAGAATACCTGGAGTATTGCTGGGAAGACTAATCATTCAATCTGAACCCCAGGCAGATCAAAAAGTACCAGCAAATGCATGAATGCTGTTATATATTTTTCATAGAATTATGAAACATTTTTTTTTTGTTGCTGAAGAGAGGGTAAAGAGGTGACTCCTGTTGCTGCTCCTTCACTGCCCAACTACATCTGTGCTGCTTAACTGCAATAGAGAAAAATTCAGGTCACCAAGCTGGTTGTGCTGATGGAAAAGGCTGTGTACATATCCTAACTGAGTGGACAGAAATAGAAATCCTTTTACAGCCCCCATATGTATTTTAATGGTGTAGTTTGCTGTTTAACTGCATTCTGACATTCAGAGCTCCATGTATGAACAGTTTTGATGAAGTGCAGTATAGATTATAAAGCTGTTTGTTTACCTGTCAGAATTAAGATTCGGTTCAGCCAACCTCTATGAGAAATTGTAGACAGTTATGACAACAGCAGTAAAAGCATGGATGTTTTTGGGGTAGCGATTGTACATTTTTACACACTGGCCTATTGTCTAAAAGAAAAGCAATAGTTTAGGGTTAAAGTCAAAAGAATCTTTATCAAAAATAGTTAAAAAAAGCTAAATTAACAAAGCTCCCTGTTAACCCTTATCCTTTTATCCAGTTGCTGTCATAAACTAAAAATCAACAGAAGATAAAAGCTGGGCAAAATCAATAATAATGGTCATTGGATGTAAATAATTGATTTTAATGTGTGAATGTCAGAAGGTGTTTTGGCAGGAAAACTCCTGCCTATGAAATATTTTCTATTCTGCTTCTTCTCATACTGCTATTTGCAGTATCCAGCAGCTGGACTGTTTAGGAGATAATTTGCTGCAGAATATGATAGTTAAAATTTAAAATAGAAATGACCTCTAATAACCAGATATGGAGTCATATCAAAAATAATTTAATTTATCTCTTTTAGAGTTCTTCTTACATGAGTGCTTATTCATTGGACTGAATCTATTCATATTAAGGTTCTTAACAGAAAGCTTCCTGAGGCTTATGTGAATTTGAGGCAGAAAATATGGTACAACTGCAGGATTATAATTGGTGTTTTTCTGAAAATCCTTAAGAAACCTGTAACAGTAATCTAATAATAAATCAGAAATTAGTATCTAAAGTAATAAGAATTACTGGAATAACATTTCCCATCACTTAATGGCCATTAAAACAGTTATATAAATGTCATATTTTTAACAGCATCTAAAACAGTGCAAAAACTGGAAAGAACATACTGACTTATTGTTTGTTGGTATCTAAATACCATATAAAAATATTTTCTGGGAACTACTTGCAGCTAGGCTGATTCACCCTTATATTAAATTTGCTTGTGCAGTAGTTTATGAACTTTGTGATAAAACCAAGTTTTAGCATCTGAAGACAACTTGTGCAATCTATCAATAAGAAGTGATAAAGAAATTCACTTTCACTGTTTCAAAAAGGAAAATTATTTCCTGTACTTGGTAGTTTTAAAGAATAAATATAGACTATTTATCCTTAGTGGGCTTTTCCTATCCTGCAGAGAATAAGTAGAATATAATTTTTTAGTATTGATTCTCTTTAAAGATCTTTGCCTGTGAGCTGATTGGAAGAGTATTTTTTTTCCAAAATCTTTCCATTTGGCCCATGTTGTCTCCTATGCAAAAGTTGCCCACACTGTATTCATTTCAAATGATTTCAAATACGGATAGATACGGCTAAATTAAAATATAAACATCAATGTATAATGTGCCCATATAATAAATCCACACTTAATAAACAATGTCAATTCATGCAAAGCATCATTGCTGGTGCATCATCACTCTTCTGTGATTTAATGTCCCAATTCAGTGCTGTGCATGCTATTCACCACCAATATAAAGTGAAATCCAGCACCGACCAAACTATTCACTTACCAGACACCCTTAATTAATAAATGTTATCATCCACTCCAACAAGGGATCCTTCAATCCTCCAAGGTTCCTGTGTGCTATATTGCACTCTTCTTTCACTCAATCATATAATGAAATAAGTGTTATCACTGCACAACATATTTATTCAGTTTTAAAAAAAGTATTCAGTATAAAAGCAAATGCCCACTCACATGTAAAAGTGCCTTCTGACCAGCACTAAGTCTATCCAGCAAACCAAAACTGTTACTGTAACGCTGCTCTGTGCACTGAAGTGTGCATTCCAATACTCAGCTGTGTTAACCAAAGGCAGGAACTGACATAACCATTGCATCACTATGCCTCAACATGGTTTGCATGCTCAATGCTTCATCAGGAAGCTAGTGGAGCCATCTTGGTTAACCACTTCAGCCCTGGAAGGATTTCCCACTTTAGGACCAGAGCACTTTTTGCGATTCGGCACTGCGTCGCTTTAACTGACAATTGCGTGGTCGCGCGATGTTGTACCCAAACTAAATTTGCGTCCTTTTTTCCCCACAAATAGAGCTTTCTTTTGGTGGTATTTGATCCTCTCTGCGTCATTTCTAATCACCGCTATAAACAAAAGAAGAGCGACAATTTTGGAAAAAAAAACAAATTTCTTACTTTTTGCTAAAGTACAAATCCAAAAAAAAATATATAAAAAACATTTTTTTCATCAGTTTTGGCCGATTTATATTCTTCCTCATATTTTTGGTAAAAAAAAAATCACAATCGGCGTTTATTGATTAGTTTGTGCAAAAGTTGCTGCGTTTACGGATGATGAGAATTAATTTCTGGTGTTTTTATTTATTTATTTTTTACTAGTAATGACGGCGATCTGTGATTTTTAGCGGTACTGCGATATTGGGGCGGACATGTCGGACCATTTTGACACTTTTTTGGGACCATTGGCATTTATACAGCGATCAGTGCTATAAAAATGCACTGATTACTGTGTAAATGCCATTGGCAGTGAAGGGGTTAACCTGGAGGGGGCGCTCTAAGGGTTAACAGTGTTCCTTGGGCGTGTTCTAACTGTGTGTGGGCTGCCCTGGCTGGGGAAAGGGGATGATCACAGGCTTCCATATACAGGAAGCCTGTGATCATCGCCCTTCCCCCTCTATGAGAACGGAGATCCGTGTTTACTTACACGGACCTCCGTTCTCTCACTGCTGGGGGGGTGGCATTGCGGGTAGCCGGCGGCACTCGAGTCCACCCTACCCGCTCCCTGCCCCCTGAACACAGTGAGCGCGCCTCCGGCGGCGCATGCGCGCTCACAATACTAGTTATCGTGACCTCCATCAGGTGACGGCGTTTCGCGATAACGTGCGGTCGGCAAGTGGTTAAAGCAGAGTTCCACCCAAAAATGGAACTTCCGCTTTAAGCACTCCTCGCCCCCTTACCTGCCACATTTGGCATGTAATTTTTTTTGGGTGGGTGTGTATAAGGTTTTCAGAGGGACTTCCTGTCCCTCTTCCTCCTTCCATTTCTCGGCCACCTAGGTGACTCCTCCTCTCCCCCTAGGTGGCCCCTCCCTCCTGGCAATCTTCTGGGACACGACGCAAGTCCCAGAATATTGCCTGGCCACTAGGAACATGCATCGCGACTTGCAATGCGTAGTGTGTGCCTGGCCGTGAAGCCAAGGCCGGTGCCCACACTTGCAATGATGGCGCCGCAGGGAGGAGGAGGAGCCGAGCGAGGCTTCGGGTGCAGCCATCGCTGGACCACAAGACAGGTAAGTTACTGTTTATTAAAAGTAAGCAGCTACACTTTTTGTAGCTGCTGACTTTTAATAAAGTAAAAACCGAGTTGAACTCCGCTTTAAGGTATTTATGCCCGTACTCACGAGGGATTATCCAATTACATATTGGTGAACCAGAAGTGCTTCCTCCACCATTTTGACTAAGAAGATTCCCAAACCTGTACCCTTGGAAAATTAAGCCTGTATAGATTCAACATTGCTGCACACACTGAAACATGACTGGAATTTCTTGCAGTGCACCATTCATGTGAGCACCACTCTACAGCTTGGTTTTGGTACTCAATGGGGTCAGGCACAAAGGAAATGCCCCCAGACATTTAAGTGATATGCCAAAGCCTCAGTCACATTAAGCCTGCCCTCTAATGGCTGATGTGTTGTAGTTAGTACAGAATGCAGCAAACCATTTCAGATTCACAGTTGATATATATTAATTTTTGTTCCTGCAAAGATGATCGCTCATAAATAACCCAGTATTTGCCTTGCTTTGTAAGTCAAAATGCATGTATTTTGTTATCTATAGGAGGAATGTCAAACATGCAAGTGTTATACAACTGTCTTCAAGCACATCTCTTAATTAAAGTGCTAGGCTTGGTTTATCTCAAGGAACAATAATGATCAGATATCAAACCTGTCTGGCTGATGGGTGCTTATATAGAAATGGGATTGTTGTTCAGTTTGTCAGGAAATGGCCTGGCATCTACAGTATGTTTCATGATTATGCTTATACTGTATGGCTCACGTAAAGAAGCATGTAAGGATCTTTTGGCTATTACATTTTGTCTGAGTTTTAGTAAAATGGTTAAATATTCAAACTCAAAATGTAACCCTTAACACCTAACTGACCCTGTGTGTTTTTAACACTCCCCAAAATTATTCCCATGCTCCCCTTTGAGATCAAATAGCCCACACTGTCCAGTTGTTTGCTCTCAATTGCAGCTTTCTCTAAAAGCCAGGGCCCCCACTGATCATGGGAAAGTTAATGCCATCAGCCTGTTGGTGAACACTGCTACCTCCAGATTACAGTATTCATCTGTGATGCCATCTATTTTATAGTGTAACTGTCAGAATCAGTTGCACTAACAAAAATAAATAATAATACATCTACACATGCAGTCATCGCTAAATGTTGCCTGGGTATCTAGTCTTTAACCACTTGCTTACTGGGCACTTAAACCCCCCTCCTGCCCAAACCAATTTTCTGCGTTCATCGCTGTCCCATTTTGAATGGCAATTGCGCGGTCATGCGACGTTGTTCCCAAAACAAAATTTTTTCCCATAAATAGAGATTTCTTTTGGTTTTTATTTTTTGCGCTATAAACAAACCAAGAGTGATGATTTTGAAAAAAGAACAATATTTTTTACTTTTTCTATAATAAATATCCAAAAAAATATAAAAAAAATATTCATTGGGTTTGGCCGAGATATATTCTTCTACATATTTTTGGTAAATAAAAATCGCAATCAGCGTTTATTGATTGGTTTGCGCAAAAGTTATTGCGTCTACAAACCATGGGAACTGATTTATGGCATTTTTATTTTTATTTTTTTACTGGTAATGGCGGCAATCTGCGATTTTTTTCGGGACTGCGATATTGCGGCGGACATGTCAGACATTTTTGACACTTTTTTGGGACCAATGACATTTATACAGCGATCAGAAATTTAAATGTCCACTGATTACAAACTATGGGAATTGATTTATGGCATTTTTATGGCGAGAGCGTGTACAAGGGCGGATATCCATGGACGTCCACCTGGAAATTGAGATCTGCGCTGTAGCTGTCTTTTGGCTATAGTGCGGATCTGAAGGAGTTAATGACCTGCTCATGAAAGAGCTAAAACTTAAAATTAATCCCTGAATTTAAATGACAACTCCTAAAATACTAACTCTAATGTTGACCTTACCCAACCCTTCACCTTACCCACTTCCCGTCTGGCCAATAGACAAATGACGGCCGGGCGGTGGTTCAGTTATCCTGACTGGACATCGTATGACATCCGCCAGGATAATCAGCAATCGTGCGCCTGTGGGGGTGCAAAGCGTGGCTATCGGTGGTATGGTGTGTCAGTATGACACACTGCATTACCATTCTCGGTAAAGTGCCTCTGTCGGAAGCTCTTTACCACGTGATCAGCCGTGACCAATCACAGAGCCATGTATCGGCATTTCCTCTACTCGCATTTGCAAACGTGAGTAGAGGAGAGTCGAATGGTGGCTCTTCTGACAGGCTGGGGTCTGCACTGATTGTTTATCAGTGCAGCTCCCCCCAGGATCACCACCCAGGACCACCAGGGAGCCCACCCAGGGACCACCAGGGAGCCCCCCAGGGACCACCAAGGAGACCATCAGGAGGCCACCCAGGGGCCAAGAGGGAGACAACCAGTAGGCCACCCAGGGACCACCAGGGAGCCCACCCTAGACCACCAAGTAAGGGGCATACAGTGCACCAAAAGGGTGGCACTGTGCCCATATTTGATGCTTGGCAGTGCCTCCCTAACAGTGCTATCTATCAGTGCCACCTATCAGTGCACATCAGTGCCTCTTATCAGTGCTCATCAGTGCCACCTATTAGTGCCCGTTAGTGCTACTTTTCAATAGTACAAAAAATAAAAACCGTAGAGGTGATAAAATACCATTAAAAGAAAGCTCTATTTGTGGGAAAAAAATTATAAAAACTTCCAACTTCCAAGATATCCAAATATCCAGAAACTTCACAGAGCCATTGAAGAGGAATAGAACAACATTCCACAGGCCACAATCAACAACCTGATCAACTCTATGCGAAGGACATGTGCTGCAGTGCGTGAGGCAAATGGTGGTCACACCATATACTGACTGGTTTTCGGACCCCACCGGACCCCCAATACAGTAAAACTGCACATTTTAGAGTGGCCTTTTATTGTGGCCAGCCTAAGGCACACCTGTGCAATAATTATGCTGTCTAATCAGCATCTTGATATGCCACACCTGTGAGGTGGATGGATTATCTTGGCAAAGGAGAAGTGCTCACTAACACAGATTTAGAAAGATTTGTGAACAATATTTGAGAGAAATAGGCAATTTGTGTACATAGAAAAAGTCATAGATCTTTGAGTTCAGCTCAAGATAAATAGGGGCAAACACAAAAGTGTTGCGTTTATAATTTTGCTCAATGTATGTATGATCAGACTGTATGCGTCAGCTATGTTTAAGCACCATATCAGAATGTGAAACGCTTTAGCTGTTTATCCCTGCACCTCTGTACTTATGATTTGACAGCTTTGATTTCTATTCTACTTGCACAATAAGGCTCCATGCACACTGGACGCCCTTAAACAGTCGTTTTTGGGCGTTTTTTTTTTTAACAGCCCATAAAGGCCCCTTTATGTTATCCTATTTGTCCATGCTCACATATTGCCGTTTATTAGCAGGGGTGTTTATAGACTGTTATCTGAACGCCCTGAATTGGCATTCAAGAGAAACATAGAAAAGTGACGGCAGAAAAAGACTGAGTAGTCCATTGAGTCTGCCCCTTTTTATTTTTATTTTTTTTTTGTTTTTTGTTTTTTTCACATTAACCTTGTTGTCTGACTATAGATTTATGTTTATCCCAAGCATGTTTGAAGCCATTTACTTTTGACTGTCTCACAACCTCTGTTGGTAGTTTATTCCAATCATCAACCACCCTTTAAGTAAAATAATACTTTCTAAGATTAGTTTTGAACTTCCCTCCAGTTAGTTCGAGGTCATGTCCCCGTGTTCTTGATTTTGGTTTCATATTGAAAAGACTGCCCTCCTGAACCTTATTCACCCCCTTGATGCATTTAAAGGTTTCAATCATGTCTCCCCTCTCCCTTCTTTCCTCCAGACTGTACATATTAAGTTCCTGAAGAACAGTTCTCCTGACCACAAAAAACTCTAGACGCCAATAAACGCTGATGATTAGACGTTTATCTGCATCCATCACTTCTTGTAGTCAATATAAGCTGGTGTAATTTACAAAAAAAGCTCAAAAACGCAGACGCCGATAAACGCTCCAAAACATGCTTAAACGCTGCTTACAAAACACTGCTCAAAGCACGTTTTCTAAGCAGCATCTCCTGCCACTAATCCGATGCCCAGAGAGTGTCCAGTGTACATGGAACCTTACGGTGTTGCATTGGAGTGCGGCCGTCCATCTTAATTGCCTAGCAGTGCAGACTCACCGTTCTAGGGCAACACGGCTCGTGTGGATCTGGTGTGCTGGCTCACAAAGACAGGTGCAGGCTGATGAAGCAATCAAGTAGTAACAGCAGCAAATGTTGGAAGTAGCCCCACTCAAACGATCCAATTTCCAAAAATGTTTTATTGCATCAAAAGGGTGATACAGACAACGAACAGAAGGTCCAGCTAATGCGTTTCACACCCTACAGTAGGTGCTTACTCATAACTATTAATTGCCTAGCACATTGGGATAGTTGGGCCACTAATGGCAATGGAAAATGCTTCTATTTATTATGAAAGTGAAATTCTGCCCAAAAAGGTGAACTTATCCTTTAAATCTAGTACTTACCTCACTGTCACTGAATGTAACGGTAATCAGTTCCAGTTTGAACTCTGCCATGCCAAAAACCTGGTTATGAATTAAATCAAGCCTCTCTTCATAATAGAGCCTATTCTCAAAATGTTCCCTGATTGGATAGTGGAAAATCCATTCACTTAAATAAGTAAAACATGTACTGCTTTCCTAAATCAACTCTATTGTGTGCTAGTTCAACATTATTTTTTTCTATCTCCTTCTGTGAAGTATGTCTAATACACTTGCGTGGTCATAGAATTAGCAATCAGCTGCAGAACTGTAGATAATTCTGTAATTAATCATGAAGTGTTTATGGTGGTGCAGTAGTGTAGTGTAGTGATTGAATATCACATATTTACCCATTGCCCTTAATGTAATGTATGTATACATAAGTGAACTAAGTTTACATGGCAAAAATACATGAGTTGTTTAGATAATAATGTTGCACATATACATTAACCAGGTAAAGTAACAAGTATGGAAAGTGTGAGAGGGTAAGGATTATAAAAAGAAAAGGCAATAATTTATTCAAATCATGTTTCATTAATCCTGTTTTGCTTGCAGGAAATTAATTTTATTTAATACGTTTTTGAAACACCTATTTCATGGCATACTTTTATATAAAAATGTTTTTGCATTTTGCTTCAAATCCCCGTTTATACTTCTTTGTAGAAAAACTGTTGGCTGTACCATTTACAATTTAATTTAGGTATAGGGATTAGTTTAATTGCCTAGATCAAAGCATCAGTTTGTATGTTCTGAAGCTTATTCATCTGCATACTACCAGCAAGTTGACCAGAAAGGTTGATGACGAGTTTAATCATGAGGAAGTATTTGCAGGCACACCAGAATAATGTGTTAAAGCAGTTAATACATTCATAGTGAATGGAATATCACTGCAGCAAAATAATTATATTTCTGCGCTTCTGCGTATTAGGCCAGGTCATCACACAGTGTACTTGTTCTTCATTGTCAGTTCAATGACAGGTTTTTAACATTGCTGACATTTTTAAATGGCATTTTTCTAATATTTCATCAAAGCTGAAATGTAGTCTACGTGTTTTTCCTTGTACATATTCAAAATTCACCATGTTTTGTATTATATGTTTAGATGTACAATATTATGTCTAAATAATGCAGTTTGCACTTGATCCAAGATTCCTTAGCCCTTAGAATGACAGTCCCTCTAACATGGCCAACTTTGTGAAGATACAGAGAAGCTTCTGGCCTTCAGACCTCTTTTCAGCTTCAATTCTTCAAATTTAGACTTCAGATCAGCTCTAATTCCTGCATCATCAAGGTGGGTTTCTTCACAGGCAAACCTATAGAACTGAGAAGTGACATTTAGCAGACCCCTTTCAAAAGTCAAAGAAGTAGGTGGGCTGAAGGAATAAATAGACAAGACAGGCTGCTAGCTTAGTGCACTGTCAGTTACTAGAGTTGAGCGAACACCTGGATGTTCGGGTTCGGCCAAACTTCGCGAAAAAGTTTGGGTTTGGTACCGAACTTGACCCGAACTTTACCCCTAACCCCATTGAAGTCAATGGGGACCCAAACTTTTCTGCACAAAAATGACTGTAAAAAAAGTCCTGGAAAGTGCTAGAGGGCTGCAAAAGGAAGTAAAATGAATTTAGGAAAATAATATGTCCCTTACAGCAACAGCAGGAACCTGACCCTATAGGGGTAGGTGATTATTTTAGAACAATAATCTGTTCCTTACAGCAGCAGCAGGAACCTGACCCTATAGGAGTAGGTGATGATTTTAGAACAATAATCTGTCCCTTACAGCAACAGCAGGAACCTGACCCTATAGGAGTAGGCGATGATTTTAGAACAATAATCTGTCCCTTACAGCAACAGCAGGAGCCTGACCCTATAGGAGTAGGCGATGATTTTAGAACAATAATCTGTCCCTTACAGCAACAGCAGGAACCTGACCCTATAGGAGTAGGCGGTGATTTTAGAACAATAATCTGTCCCCCACAGCAACAGCAGGAACCTGACCTTATAGAACTAGAAGATGATTTTAAAACAATAATCTGTCTCTCTAAGCCAGAGGTAGGGAACCTGCGGCTCTCCAGCTGTTGTAGAACTACATTTCCCATCATGCTTCTGGGAGTAATTGTATCCATCAGCCTTGCAATGCCTCATGGGAAATGTAGTTCTACAACAGCTGGAGAGCCACAGGTTCCCTACCCCTGCTCTAAGCAGTAGACTCTACCTAGTCCAGTCAGATCATTCTGTAATGCAGGATGAGATGTTATTATATCTGCAATCTGTCCCTCACAGCGCCGGTAGCATCCTCTCCCTACACTAGCCAGAGAGCATGTGACATGCAGCACTAAGTGACTCCAGCTTATATAGAGGCTGAGTCACATGATGCACTGGCCAATCACAGCCATGCCATTAGTAGGCATGGCTGTGATGCCTTCTAAGGGCAAACCAGTGAAACGCTTGTTGAGTGGCTGCCCTGCAGCTATTCAACATGCCTGATCAAATACCCGAACCCAAACTCAAACTTTTTTTTCAAATGTCTGGGTTCGGGTTCACTCAACTCTATCAGTTACAGCTTATGGCAATGTTAGGCCAATCCATGGCAGCACTCATGACGCATGATGATCTTCTAGGTGCCACTGAAAATGAGTGCATTTCTACCCTGACTTGCATGCCTTAGGTTGCATATACCTAGTCTAATACTTTTCGCTTCTACAAGGTTGGGATAATCTTTTTGGTGCCTATTCATAAAACACAAAAACACATAATTAAATAAAAAAGAAAATGAAATAGGGATTCTGATTGGTGCTAACAGACTAGGTTACAAACAGCTAGATGGGGGGAAAATACTGAATAATGCAAATAGCCGCTTATTCTAAAGGCGTTCACTGGATTTGATTTTGGAAAGCCAAAATAAAATGTAAATGCAGCTTTTTTTTATACTTCTGAAGGTTCCTTTGTTGTGCAGGACAAATGGTGACCACAAATGGTGACATGCTCAAGATATTTAAAGCTCATATATACAGGCTTCTGTCAACATCAATCCAAAGCAACTAAAAGCAGTTTAAAGTAGAACAATTTGATATAACAGCAGTTTGAAGCAACTGAAAGACAAAAAAAGCAACTCATATATTTAAGAAGTACCTGAAAGCATGCTGCATTTGAATCCTTGCTGTTTTCCTCTTCTGTCTTTTCTGCTTTGCTGAAATAAATTGCTTCTTCTTTACATATTTCAGCAAATCAAGAATTTACACTTGCAACTGAATGAGTCAAAGAGGGGATACATCTCTTACTAGTAAACTTACAGAGTGGCAGCAGTTCCAGAAAGCACATAACTACTGCTGCATTGTCTCTTTAGAAAACACATACTGGGGAATTCATAAAAATGTCACCACACTGTTTAGAATTGTATTATGCCACCACACAATGAATGTCAGTGCTTGCCCAAAGTTCATGTAGCTGTTGGAATTATATACACAAATTTGGGACAAGCACCTACATTTGTTGTGTGGAGGTGCATAAAAGTTGGAGTTCCCTGAGCTCCCTCCCTGTCACTGAAGCTGTCACTCAGGTAGAGCAGCAGCAAAGGAGTTTTGTAGCTAGGTGGGCAGATCCTGATGGGGATTTAGAGACATCAGGTATGCTCCCCGTGGCATTAACAGTGGCAATGGGAAGATTCTGTACCCAAAATACATCCTGCTAATGGCTATGGGATCCATTAATGTCCTACTGTCAATTACAAGGAGAGAACAGACCCAATGGGGAACCACTCAGTCAGCTTCCCCATTGGGATCCACCCACAGTCAGCATCACTTGCTGCTTGGAGCCTGTCATCTGTGAAACCAACAGCATCATTGGCAGCCAGTGATAGGTGGGGAGGGGGCAGCAAACATGCTCTGCCTGTCTCTGTATGCCAACTTGGATTAAATCTTAAGTACATTCAGTTTGTTTACCTATGTACTGGAGATACAATAGTTTGTTTTTAATGTGGTGCAGCCATTGCACCACTTTGTAAAAATAAGTACCTAAATCTGTTGCATGTTTTGCTAAAGCTACCAAAACATATGGCAGCACTTTTTCAAGGACCATGCTGCCTTTTGTCATGCCTTAATGGTTTATTGGCAAAATAGATGAAAAAGAATGTATATTTTGAGACAGGATTGTCAACCTCTTCAAACCAAGCCAGAATATGTTGAATAAATCAAAGAAAAAGGGTGATGCCTACTTGCAAAATATTTAAAACAGATATTTCTATGTGGTAAAGTATATTTACAATCCTCTGTCCTAAATCTGTCCTCATTAACATACAATGCAAGAGGCCACCTTTAAAGGGATACTAATATCTAATTTTTTTGCTTTAAAAATAACAAACACGTCATACTTGCCTGCTCTGTGCAGTGGTTTTGCACAGAGCAGCCCAGATCCTCCTCTTCTTGGGTCCCACTTCAGTGCTCCTGGACCCTCCCTCCTGTCGAATGCTCCCACAGCAAGCAGCTTGCTATTGGGGCAACCAAGCTGAGCTGCAGGTCTGCGTGTCCATTCAGGCACAGAGCCGCATTTAGGCCCTGCCCCCTCCTGATTGGCTAACTGACTTTGATTGACAGCAGTGGGAGCCAATGGCGCTGCTGCTGTGTTTCAGCCAATTAGGAGGGAGAGCCCCAGATGGCCGAGGGACTCGTGCACATCGCTGGATAGAGATGGGGCTCAGGTGACTATTAGGGTGGCTGAGGCGGGCTGCGACACACAGAAGTTTTTTTTTTTTATCTTAATGCATAGAATGCATTAAGATAAAAAAACCTTCTACCTTTACCTCCACTTTAAATTCTATCAAAGTGTACCACAAAAAATCCAAATGCACCCTCATCAAATAAAAAATGAATCATATAAATGCCACAGGTCAGGTGGTACACCGCTGATAAATTCAACTGCACAATCTTAAATAAAAAATATATCAAACATATGAAAATCAATCATATAGAATAGTTCAAATCAATAATTCATACAAATAAATATATAAAAAAAAGTTCATCAAAGATAAAATACACGTGCTGAAAAGTGCTCTGTGCTCTCTGTATATATTTATTTGTATGAATTATTGATGAACTTTTTTTATATATGTATTTGTATGAATTTGAGCTATTCTGTATGATTGATTTTCATATGTTTGATTTTTATATGTTTGATATATTTTTTATTTAAGATTATGCACTTGGATTTAACAACGGTGTACCATATGACTTGTGGCATTTATATGATTCATTTTTTATTTAATGAGTGTGTATTTGGATTTTTTGAGGTACACTTCGGTAGATGTGTGCACTGGTGAGCAGTCATGTTATAACAGGAAGGGGCCATCTCCAAACTGTTCCCACAAAGTTGGGAGCATGAAATTGTTCAAAATGTCTTGGTATACTGACACCTTATGAGTTCCCTTCACTGGAACTGAGGGGCCAAGCCCAACCCCTGAAAAAAAAAACCCACACTATAATCGCCCTCCACCAAATGATTTGGACCAGTGCACAAAGCAAGGTCCATAAAGACATGGATGAGCGAGTTTGGGGTGGAGGACCTTGACTAGCCTGCATAGAGTCCTAACCTCGAAATGATAGAAAACCTTTGGGATGATTTAGAGCAGAGGCTGCGAGCCAGGCCTTCTCCTCCAACATCAGTGTCTGACCTCACAAATGTGCTTCTGGAAGAACGGTCAAACATTCCCATAGACATGTTCCTAAACCTTGTGGACAGCCTTCCCAGAAGAGTTGAAGCTGTTATAGCTACAAAGGGTGGGCCAACTCAATATTGAACCCTACGGACTAAGACTGGGATGCCATTAAAATTCATGTGCATGTAAAGGCAGGTGTCCCAATACTTTTGACAATATAGGGTATGTGTGTTGTCCATGGTTAGCAATCAGCTAACCCATTTAATTTTGTAGCCTATGCTTAAAATGAAAACAGAAGAAGATGACCGTTTGCTACAGATATCACAGGTATGTTTTCTTCAATGAGCTCTAGTTCATGAGACCCACTATGCCTGTCCAGATTTAGTGTTGTATAAGTGAAAAGATTGGGCCGTACATCTGAATAATGCCATACGAAGGTGAATCTCAAAAGTGGTTACAAGATTATAAAATCATAAGATCAAGTCAACATTTCACATGTCTGCAGCCATATTGCATCATATGCATTTTTTCTTACAGAAAACCAGATCAGATTGCAGGTTGAAAGTCACACCATACAATTTTATCTTATATGATTGCCCATATATGAGGGTCATGTGGCTTCCAGAAAAAAAAAACTTTTACGGACGTTCACAAACATGAAAATATATTGTTCCCTGAATGGGTCTTTTACCATTTATTCTACTCTTTTTTTTTATTTGCATTTGACATTGTGTTGCTTGATATACTTTAGCTATATGTATTATATGTTTGAAAAGTACAAGTCAATTAACATGATAGATATATTCCTTTTCAAAGACTGCAAAGCCAGTAGCTTGTTAAATTCTTGATAAATGTATTGCACTGGTCTGTCATTGTTTCTTCTCTGCATTAACACTTTGCTCAGAGTACATATAGCACATGACTATTGACTGAACAACAGATATGCTGATCACAAGTATTTTAACAAAACAATAGTTTCTTCAATTAATGAACTCTCTCTAGATTGATTTGTTAGTATGCTATGTCGAATGGATTCGATTCAGCCGACACGAAAGGATTAATTTCTTTGCGAAATGACTTCCAGTCTTAAAGGAAAATCACACTTCAAAAGCCTAAACTGTATTTATTGCAGGCACTTTCTGTCACCGCAGGACACTGTAGGAAACATCACAGCAGGGAATATACATGTATTTTACAATATTAGAAGAGAGACACGGAGTGTATTTGAAATTATTATAGAATCTATTGTATTATATTTTTGGCTTCACAATGAAGCATCACAAAGTCTGGTATACTTTTTCAAACATACTTTTGAAAAAAAAAAAAAAAGTTTGTTGTAGAATACATATTAAAACATGTATACATCTGTCAGTTTTTCCCAGATTATTTTTTATAATATCTATGTTTTGGTGGACTTTAAAGGTAACTATAGTATTATATACCTGCATGTAAGATGTTTTCTGGCATACTGGAAACCTGTGCCTATCCTCAAGAAGAGTGAGGTCACTAAACTCAATAATGTTAAAGAAACCTGTTGTGAATCATAAGTGAGATACCTGCTTTGTCATGGGACAGCACAAAGTATATAATAACCATAAATAATTAGACAAAACACCAAAATATTTAAATGGGCTATAAAGGCCACGGCGTTTATTAAGGGTAACCCAAAATTTAAAATATCGGGTAAATTTATAAAACCACAAAACAGATTAATAAATACCAATAATA
>BLSH010100094.1:86711-114069 GCA_018402905.1 Glandirana rugosa | reverse complement strand
CCTAGACTTCCTAACTTCTTTCCTGACAGGAGATGAGGGAGAATCTTCTCTTCTCAACCTCTTTCCCTTGTTACCTCTGCGTCCCCTTCTTTGGACAGTAGGGGGAGCCAAACCACTGCTGTTATCCTGGTTCTCTTCTACAGTCTGGGAATTCTCCATAACAGCTGTAATAGACACCGACGGGACTGCCTCTTCATCCAGACACCTCCTCAGCCACTCCGCTCCTCCACGTCCCTCCGCTTTTTGAATCAGCTGGCGCAGGAGCTCTTCCATGTTAAAGGTGATATCTAGCAGCCCAGAGCTCAGTCTCCAGCGCGGGGGTTCCTCAGGCAGGCAACAGAGCGGGAACAACAGCCGACTTTATGCACTCTGCCCGGCTCAAGCCCGCCCGAATTAGCCAATCACTGCCTGTTGCTACCTGTTATACAATCTGCCATCTCCCGGAGCAACCTAAGAGAGAAGAGAAAGGGGGGGGAGAAGAGAGACAGGGGAAGCACTTTGTACTGTCCCATGGAGCCCCGCTTAATCGCTAGGGGCTCATCCATTCTTGACCTCCTTTAAAAATGAAAGTTGCCTAGATCTCATGCTGATCCTGGAGCAGGGTGGTATGAAGGGGGGATGAGAGAGCATAGTTTGTGTGCTTGCTTTTTCTTCTCTTTTTGACACATGGTTTGCCAAGGGCTGATGTGCTCCTGGGTCAGCACCTGATGCCCTCAATGGTGGAGAAGAAGTGAATGTTTTGGAGTGACAGTATTTGCTACTGATTCTGAAGTTCATGTGCCAAATTGAACCCTATAGGGAGATAAATGATAAAAATACAGTAATGAACATTTCTAGGCCAATATGTGAGGGATTGTCAGGGATTGGTGGCTGGCTGGAGGAAAAAGAAAAGAAAAAACATGTTTGTCAGAGAGGAGCTATTTTATTAATAACTAAAGTAAACATTAAAAAAATGCAAAATTCCTTCAAATAATATGCCTGGGGATTGCCTTAACTTGTCTGTGAAGTGGCTCATCTGTGTAATGTATTCAACCTACAGCAGTAAAACTGACACATACAAAAAAATAAATGCCATTGAAATTGTCAGTAAATGACAGCACCTGAACTCTACCACTACTAAAGCATTAGCCATCCACATATCTCTTGCATTACTCACATCCTCACAAGCTGTTGGTAGCAACATTCCCTTAAATATGTGCTTATATCATGACTCATTACTCCGCCCTTTATCGTGCTAATTATCCCCCTTTGTTTCAATCGATTCTTCAATCATTAAAACTATAGGATTCTTACAATATCTCTCTACTGGGAAGAATAAATGTTCTTAAGATGGCAGTCTTGCACAGATTACTGTACTTTTTAAAAACACTTCCAATTCCAATCCCTATGGCTTGGCTACATAACATGCAAAGGTCATTCACTAATTTCATTTGGCATAACAAGATCCATTGTATTGCACGCTCTGTCCTTCTCTCTCTGAAGTCTCATGGCGGCCTAGGGGCACCTGACCTAATTAAATACTATTGTGCTACACATGTGAGTTACCTTTTGGTCTACTCAATCTGCACCCAATCACTGGACAGCAAATATCCCTTGTGCATCTGTTCTGATCAAGTGCAGAAAGATTCACAGAATGTTGAAACATTTATATCTTGCTCCTATGTTGATCACACTGTTGATTTGGATAAAATTCAATGTAACGTAGTCTCTTTCTCCACCATGCTCTATTTTGATTAATGTTTTATATAACTCAGTGATCCTCGATAGTCTGTCTTACTGGTGAATGCTACAGTGGGCGCGAGCAGCTATTGTTCAACTCCCACATGCTATTAACACAGTATCTCATAAATATAACTCTTTTGAAGAGTTTCAAGTTAAGAAACATGCAACTAAACACTGCTTCTATGTGTATTTGCAATGTAGGCATTACTTCATTTTTTCTATGCAACCCTCCTTAAAGCAGGGCTCTACCCAAAAGGGGAAGCTCCGCTTGTTTGCACCCTGCCCCCTCCACTGTCTCATTTGGCACTTTTTTTTGGGGGGGGCAGATACCTGTCAAAACCAGGGATTTGCTCTCACTTTTGGGTAAGATCGCTGCATGGCAATCGCGGCGATGTATGACATTTCCGGCTCCTCCTCCTCCCGCCCCCCCACTGCCTTCTGGGAGACAAACAGGTCCCAGAAGATGGCAGAAGCATTCATAAAGCACAGCATGGCTTGTGCACACACAGTAGGAGGCTTCACTTCCTGCTTCCCTTAGAGAAGATGCCGGTGCCTACACCCAAAGCCAATTGGCGAATCAGCTAGAGGTGCCGACATTGCAGGATTCCTGGACAAGTGATCTTGTATTAAAAGTCAGCTGCTACAGTATTTGTAGCTGCTGACTTTTATTTTTTATTTTTTTGCAGACTAGAACTCCGCTTTAACCTTAGAAAGACTCACACAAATTTAATATATTTGTGTTCAGTGCCCGTTTCACCTCCATCTAATTTTTTCCAATAAAATCCTGCATGAGAGCCAGTCGCTGGATGGCGAATGTCATTTATATATGTAAAATGTGAACAGACCCTTGAACACCCTATTCTCTTAAAAGCAGGGAAGCAAATATAGGAATTTACTTCCAAATCATTCCTTCTGTGGTGTATAAAGAGAATATTTATAAAGTATCTTAGTTACATAGTTAACCTATTTTGAAAAAAGACACAAGTCCATCTAGTTCAACCAATCAAAGGGAAAAAAAGTCATAAAATCCTATTGCCACAATCCTATATCCACTGTTGATCTAGAGGAAGGCAAAAAAAAACAGCAAAGCATGACCCAATTTGCTCCAGCGAGGCAATCGGATATTCCCTGAATCAACTTTACCTATAACTGTTAGTATTAGGAAACAATCCAGGTCTTTTTAAAGCAATTTTTGTGAACTGGTGCCCAAAGTTGAACTGCATATTCCAGATGAGGTCTCACTAATGACATGTAAAGGGGCAAAATTATATCTCTCTGCAGTCCATAACTCTCTTAATACAAGCAAGGACTTTGCTTGCTTCGGAAACTGCTGCTTGGCATTGCATGCTATTATTAAGTTTATTATCTACCAGAACACCCAGATCCTTCTCCATCATTGATTCCCTCCAGTTGTACTCCCCAGTATGTATGATGTGTTCATATTTTTAGCCCCCAAGTGCATAACTTTACATTTATCAACATTAAACCTCATTTGCCACATAGTTACTCAGTTACAGAGTACTTTGAAATCAGCTTGTAAGTTGAAGACATCCTATAAGGATGCCATTCCACTGCATAGCTTGGTGTCATCTGCAAAGACTGAAGTGGTTGCATTCTTCTAACTCCAATCAGAAGCATGTTGGAGATGTGGTTTAGGAAGGGGCTCATTGTGTCATATTATTTGGCATACTTCTTTTCCTTTAGACCCTATTCATTACCTCTTAGGTTTACTCTTCCCTGGCATCTGTAAACACGCTAAAAAGCTGGTCTCTCATATTCCAAAGGCTGCCAGATGAGTTATCCCACTACATTTGCTTTCTGAAAAAAACATTCCCAGACTCAACTACTTAGTAGGTGTATTAGAGCCATTTAATTCAACTTGGGCTTTATGGGTCAAATCCCTGGATGGCCTTCCACCTTTACCCACCATTTCCCAATAATGTTGTACTATGGCATTTGAATTGAACTTGATAAAAAACATCTTGGTGTCAGCTGTTTAATCTCTTTTTATCACTTTTCTTTATGTGTACCCTACCAATTTATCTGATAAGGTTTAGTTTAGATATACCTCATGAAACAGATCATGCCATGAATCTTTTTGATACTCCTTTCTTTTTAATAAATGCACACTGAAATGTATTTTTACTCTGAACATTATGACCCAATGACACTTGTGGCTGTGCTGTGTTGTGGTCTTATGACTATTTTTGCCAGTGAGTGCATATGCTTAATTTACTTGCTGTGAAATTGGCCTGTGGGACTACCTGGGTTTCATGCCATAGTACCTGTAATACTTGTACCTGTATTGTTTAATTTGTATGTCCTGTCTTAAAAACTCAATAAAAAAAAAATTAAAAAAATTGACAGCACCTGACTGCTTACTTCTGCTTGTAAATAAAGCCACTGGGGTTTCTGTTCATCTATACTTTACCAGAAGAAGGTCTGATATAGATGACCCCCCCCCCCACACACACACACACAATGGCATAGGGTTCCACCTAAAAATACATATCAGCCCTTTATCCTTGATAAGGGTCTAGTATGGAAGTCAATGTGGACCCTTCCAAATTGCCCCATGCAGTCTAACAGGCCAGGAAAGGTGGTGGGGTGTGAGCATGTGCCCTACCTACTAAATAATACTGAGCCACATGCCCTAAGCATAATGGAAGTACTAGGGTCTCTTCCTCGTAACTTTGCTCTAGTGGTTGTGGTGGTCTGCAGGGGTGGGGCTTATCAAAATCTGGAAGCCTTTTTCCAAGATACAGCCCTCTCCTCATGTAAAGAGGTACACATTTACAAAAAAATGTTAATAGACGTATGCACTTTTTTTGCATTCCTTTTTTAATAAATAACCCCCCTAAGATGTAAATCAATCAATAATCCCTTTGCCCAGCAATGCAGATCCTTGTCAACCACAATGAACAATGCTTGCTGAATGGAAAAAGAATACTGCTGACCGATGGACACAATCAATCCCATCACTACACTCATTGCGAATTACATCTTCCAGTCCCTGACCCATCTGTACCCCAGGTGAGGTATACATAGTGGTATCATTGATCACATATGGCCATGTCAAACATGATTAAGAGTTCAAAGTGAACACAGTTTTACTTTATAAACTAACACCCACAATGAAAAGTGAAAACCTACTTTTCAAAAGTGAATGTTTAATTTACTTAATAAACAGCCACTTTATTGTAAACCCTACCCCTTTCTCTGTGCAGGCGTTTAAGAATAAAATGTGGATTTCAGTGTTAAGAGAGAATAATAGAGTGGGAGTCACTTCCACATATTGTAAAGTTAACCAGTAGGGATGGGCCGAACATCCCCCGGTTCAGTTCGCACCAGAACTTGCGAACAGGCAAAAAAAATTGTGCAAACACGTAAACCCTATTAAAATCAATGGAACTCCAACATGAAAAAACAAAAGTGCTTATTTTAAAAAGTGCATGGGGACCTGGGTACTGCCCTTGGGGACATAAGTTTTAAAATCAATCTTTTTTTCAGGAGCAGTGATTTTAATAATGATTAAAGTGAAAAAAAAATGAAATATTCCTTTAAATATTGTGCCGGGGGGGGGGTCCCCTTAGTATGCCTGTAAAGTGGTGCAGCTCTGTGATGTTTAGAACAGTGCCACCGCAAAATGACATTTGTAAAGGAAAAAAGCTGTAATGTATTGCCAGTTCCCGGCAATATAGATAAAAATCACTGAAAAAGCATTGCGTTGGGGGTCGTCCCAGTCCATACCAGGCCCTTTGGGTCTGGTGTGTATTTTGAGGGGAACCCCATGCCAAAATTAAAAAAAAAAATCTGTTGGGTCTCCCCCAAAGTCCGTACAAGGCTCTTCAGGTCTGGTATGTATTTTAAGGGGAACCCCATGCCAAACTTTAAAAAAAAATTGTGTAGGGTCCCCCCCAAAATCCATACCAGGCCCTTCAAGTCTGGTATCGATTTTAAGGGGAACCCGTGCCAAAATTGAAAAAAAAAATAGCGTAAAGGTCCCCCCAAAAGTCCATACCAGGCCCTTCAGGTCTGGTATGGATTTTAAGGGGAAACCTATGACAATTTTTAAAAAAAAAATGGCGTAGGGGTCCCCCCAAACTCCAAACCAGACCATTATCTGAGCACGCAGCCCTGACATGGCGGGGGGTGGGGACAAACCATACCAGTCCACATGCCCTCAACATGGGGAGGGTGCTTTGGCCTCATCCCCACAACCCTGGCCGGTGGTTATGGGGGTCTGCAGGCGGAGGGCTTATCAGAATCTGTAGGCCCCCTTTAATAAGGGGGCCCCAGATCCCGACCCCCCTATGTGAATGGGTATGGGGTATATTGTACCCCTACCCATTCACCAAAACAGGACTGTAGTGTTACAAAAAACAGTAGACAGTTTTTGACAAGTCCTTTATTGTAAAATAGTTATTTTTCTTCCTTTCTTCTTTCTTCCTCCGGTTTTCCTCCATCTTCTTCTGCCCCACTCCTTCTTCTGGTCTTCTGCTTCTTCTTTCGGTCTTCTTCCTTCCTCTCTTCATCTTCTTCTTCTGCTTCTTTCACTGCCGCTGCTGCCACGGCCACTGCCGCTGCCACTGCCACTGCCGCTGCTGTGCTGTCCAGAGGCGACTCCCAGAGAGGGCGGTCTTCAGTTTGACAGTTATTTTATAAGAAGGGGCGGGGCCACCCAGTGATGTTTATGATTGACCCTGCCCCCTCTGATGTCACATGATGTAAGAAGGGGGAAGGGTCATTCGGTTACATCACTGGGTGGCCCCACCCTTACCTATAAAATAACTGTCAAACTGAAGACCGCCCATTCTGGGAGTTGCCTCTGGACAACATGGCAGCCAGAGTAGGGGCAGTGAAAGAAGAAGAAGATGGGGTAATACTGGAGGAAGAAAGAAGAAAGGAATAAAAAGAGCTATTTTACAATAAAGGACTTGTCAAAAACTGTCTACTGTTTTTTGTAACACTACATTCCTTTTTTGATGAATGAGTAGAGGTACAATGTACCCCATACTCATTCACATAGGGGGATCAGGATCTGGGGGCCCCCTTATTAAAGGGGGCTTCCAGATTCCAATAAGCCCCCACCCACAGACCCCCACAACCACCGGCTAGGGTTGTGGGGATGAGGCCCTTCTCCCCATCAACATGGGAACAAAGGTGCTTTGGGGGGACCTCAAAGCACCCTCCCCATGTTGAGGGCATGTGGCACCCTGCCTTTGGCCAATCATGGCTCTCACAGGAGAGCATGCTGTGATTGGCCAAAGCATGCAGGTCATGTGCATGCTTTGGCCAATCAGCGGGCAGCATTTCCCCACTATTTCACTGCATTATGGGCGCTCAAATTTCCTGCGAATGCCTCGCTAAACAGGCAAACCCCTGATGTTCGAGTTAAGCTTATGTTTGACTCAAACCGGGGGCCCATCCCAATTAACCAGAACCGGGTACTGTATTTCCACATTTAGCCTACAGCAACACCTACCAATGAACCTGGTTTTGGGCTTTGTGTGGTCTGAAATGATAATGTAGGAACACTTATCAGTAAGAAGAGATGCAACTTTGAAGAAAAGTTAAATACGAGCCCATATCCATGAATTAAGGAGGCGTTATTAAAGGTGAAAATCCTATTATGTAACTATACAGAGTAATAAAAGGCAGATAAGGAATTTATCTTAAAATAGGATGCCATTTATTGTATCACAGTCTATGTGGTTAAAGTGTCTATAAACCCACTTTTTAATCCCTAAACGTTTTCTCTCTTTAGGTTTTGGAAAGAGCAGAGAGGGGTTATCAATCTCATTCAGTTTATGAACTGAAACAAGATTTGGGTGAAAATCTTCCAAAGAGGACACTTATTGTGGGGATAAGTATCTGAGAGAATTTCCCTCACTTTAAAGTGATTTCCTCTCTCTTTTTGCTGTGTCCAAAATCATAATTAGATGCACAAATCTTTTCATAGTTCAAAGAAATAATGCTCCCTGGTACATGCATCATATTTGCCATTTGCTGCTAATTTGCATCATAATTTATGATTTTTGGTATTTAATAGGGATGGGCCTGCGGTTTCATTTTTTTCCCACGTTTTCCAAAAACTACTGGAAAAAAAGACTCATTATGCCTCATAGATTATACATTGGGGAGTTTGCTTTCCAAAATGGGGTCATTTTGCGGGCAATGCCATTGTCCTGGTGCTCCAGGACCTTCAAAAGTGTAATAGGGGGTTGAGAAATTAGATGTGTAATTTATGCTTGTAGAACGCCTGAAGGTGCTTGTTCAATATTGGGCCTCTGTATGTGGTCAGGCTATGTAAAAGTCTCACACATGTGGTATAACCATACTCAGGAGGAATAGCAGAATGTATTTTGGGGTGTAATTTTTGCTATGTACATGCTATGTGTTGGAAATATCTTATAAATGGACAACTTTGTGTAAAATAAATGCGTTTTCATTTTTTTCCCCACATTTTCCAAAAACTACTGGAAAAAAATTAACTGTTCAAAAGACTCATTATGCCTCATAGATTATTCGTTGGTGTGTTTGCTTTCCAGAATGAGGTCATTTTGTAGGCAATTCCATTGTCCTGGTGATAGGTCGTCATGACATTAGATGTGTAATTTATGTCCCTAGAATATCTGACGGCGCTCCCTGCATGTTGAGCCTCTGTATGTGGCCAGGCTGTGAAAAAGTCTCAGACATGTGATATCGCCATACTCAGGAAGAGTAGCAGAATGTGTTTTGGGGTGTAATTTGTGGTATGCATATGCTGTGTGTGAGAAATAACCCGTTACAATGACAATTTTGTGAAAAAAAAGAAAAAAGAAATCTTCATTTTGCAAAGAATTGTGGGAAAAAATTACAACTTCAAACAATTCACCGTGCCTCTTACTAAATACCTTGGAATGTCTACTTTCCAAAAAAGGGGTCATTTGAGGGGTATTTGTACTTTCCTGGCTTGTTAGGGTCTCAAGAAATGAGATAGGCCATCAGTATATCAGGTGTGATCAGGTGTGATCAATTTTCAATGATTGGCACCATAGCTTGTAGACTCTATAACTGACACAAGGACCAAACAATATACACTTATTTGGGTTATTTTTACCAAAGATAGGTAGTAGTATACATTTTTACCAAAATTTACAAAGAAAAATTGCTCATTTGCAAAATTTTATGACAGAAACAAAGAAAAAGGCATTTTTTTACAAAATGTTCAATCTTTTTTTAGTAATTAAATGCCACCAAAAGAAAGCTCTATTTGTGTGAAAAAGGGACGCACATTTCATATGGGTACAGTGTTGCATGACTGAGTAATTGTCATTCAAAGTGTGATAGCACTGAAAGCTGAAAAATGGCCTGGACAGGAAGGGGGTTTTCTAAGCATATACCACACCTTGCTGTTGCCCCTGGAAGCTGGAACTCACTAAAATAAACACTGCAACTCCAGTGATCTAAGAGGCCAGGCAGTGACATCAGTGACTCCACCTCTCCACCTCCAGCCAGAAAAAAACATTCTCTGAATGTACCCCAAACTGAGCGGCCAACCTCCTTCATAATGCAGAAGACCAGCCAATCAGTACTACAGTGATTTCCAGCTTTCAGGGGTGTAGTATAGTATACATATTACTTTTTTACATTTTCCAAGCTGGGCCAATGTACCCATGTAAAAAATATCTATACCTGGAATAATTCTTTAAACATGAAATATATGTGTACATATATATGAAATACTGGGCTCCATTCACAAAGTGGTATCTACCTCTTTAAGAAATGCGGTAAAATACTGCATATTGTTTTTCAATTTTTTTAGGTCATTCAGAAAAAACTTCTAAAATAGTGCATACAGTATTTTTATGAAATATGCAATATTTATCTCATGAAACCATACGGTATTTTATCTCTTGCAATATCCAGTGGGATGGATACAGTGAAGAAAAATTACAACCCCTCTCAATTTTTATTGTAATAAAGAGGTAAAATGGTTTAAACTGTACAAATATTCCAACTCAGTAAGTCTGTGCGGTCCCTGCAGCATATGTATTCACCAGTTCAGATCCACGCTATAGCCAAAAGACGGCTATAACGCAGATCTAAATTGCCCGGCGGACGTCCATGGATGTCCGCCCTTGTGCACGCTCCCAGCGCACATTCACAGGCGGCGGTGCATGCACGCAGCTGCCCCACAAACACCTGTCAGAGCTGCAGAATGGGGAACCGCCGTGTAAACACGGTGGTTCTCCATTCTGTGTAAAGGGGCATAGCAGATCTACTTATCCCTGTCACTGGGATCAGTTAGATCTGTTATGTTCCTGCCAGTCCCGCCCCCATACAGTTAGAACACATACAGGGTACACAGTTAACCCCTTCACTGCCCCCTTAGTGTTAACCCCTTCCCTGCCAATGACATTTATTGGCAGGGCAAAATATTGGTCCCAAAAAAGTGTCAAAAATGTCCGACATGTCCGCCCCAATATCAAAGTCCCAATAAAAATCACAGATCGCCTCCATTATTAGTAAAAATAAATAATAAATAATAATAATAAATAATAATAATAAAAGCGCCATAAATCAATTCCCATAGTTTGTAGACACAATAACTTTTGCGCAAACCAATCAATATACGCCGATTGCGATTTTTTTTTACCAAAATATGTAGAAGAATATATATCAGCCAAACCCGATGAATCATTTTTTTTTATATTTTTTTGGGGATTTGTATTATAGCAAAAAGTAAAAAATATTGTTCTTTTTTTCAAAATCGTCGTTTTTTGTTTGTTTATAGCACGAAAAATAAAAAACGCAGAGGTGTTTAAATACCACAAATGAAAGCTCTATTTGTGAGAAAAAAATGATAAAAATTTTGTTTGGGTACAGCGCCGCACAACCGCGCAATTGTCATTCAAAATGCATCAGCGCTGAAAGACAAAAATTGGTTGGTGCAGGAGGGGGGTTTAAGTGCCCAGTAAGCAAGTGGTTAATACAAAAGAAAAAAGGTGGCTAGAATACCAGTCAAAGGGAAACTGCTTTCACAGGACACACAAAGTATATCTAAATGACTGAGTTAAATTAAATAAATACAAAATATCTTTATGTCAAATATTGAATGAAAATAGTATAACAAATGACACAAATATATAAATACCCTTCTTCCACCAATAAAAAAATACAATGTTGCATTTTTATTGGTGGAAGAAGGATATTTATATATGTGTGTGATTTTTTATACTATTTTCTTTCAATATTTGACATTTCTAAAAATATTTTGTATTTACTTAAATTATAGCTAAAGGATTTTTTTTTTAGTTTTTAGATAAAGTTCAGAGGTATTAGAACACCTATTAGGTTTTACTGCTTCGCATCCCTATTAGGGAGATTCACCCTCACTGTTTGTCCTGTTTACCATGATCACTGAAAGAAAAATGAAAAGAAAATGGATAGAGTAATGGAGCGTTAGAACCCTTGTCAGTTTTTTTTGCCATCTGTGTCTTTTTTGGGGAAATTTACCTTCACTTTCTGTCCCATAGGCAAAACAGGTGAGAGGAAATCCCTACAAATTAAGGGAAACCATCGGGGTCAGCAAGGTCACCAGAACTAGTGTCCCCATTGGACGATTTCCCTCATATTATTTTTCTGGGGACAACCCAAAATTTGGGATTTTCTTTTACTTTCACTTTCAATGGTCATGGTAAACAGGGCAGATAGAGAGGGTGAATCTCTCTCTAATAGGGGAAAAGACAAGAATAAAAACCTGACAGGTGTTCTAATCCACTTCCACTCTATCCAAAACAAAAAAAAAGTTTTTTCTTTAGTTACACTTTAAGTAACTCAACAACAATGATTTCCATATTTCCACGTTTAGGTTTCTATGCATTACTGTTGAGAGAACTGATTCAAAAAGGCAAACTGCTCAAAATAGGCTATTATAACTTTACATTACTTAAATACCGCATGCTTGGACCACTACTTAATCACCACACACATTTAATTAATTATTTCCTTCTGTGAAGTGAGTATAATGCATTTTTATGCATTTTTATGCGGTATACACCGAGCATTTTCAGCGTTTGCGAATCCTTTAAGATGTATTAAATATTTATTTTTAAAACAGAAATTGCACGCATGTAATAACATCAAATTTAAAACATCATGTTAAAAACTGATTTTTTTTTTAAATTCATTAACGTAACATTGACCCAGAACCATGATATAAATTCACTGTCACCATCAATTATACATATGGACTTTAAGAGCTGGTTCACACTGGAGCGGCGCAACTTGCAGGGCAAAGCAAGTCGCCCCCCTCGAGGCGACCTCAGCGCAGCTTGCAAGGAGACTTCTTTCCATAGAAATCAATGCAAGTCGCGCTGAGGACACCCAGAAAATAGTGCAGGAACCTTTTTCTAAGTCGGAGCGACCTGAGTCGCTCCTATTAGAGCGGTTCCATTGCACTGCATGGGGTCGCCTCAGTGTGAACCGGCTCTTACTGGCTTTTCTGTGATTAGACTTGTTCCAGCCTTGGCTAAAGGGTACAATGTGAAGGCCTACCAAACCTTGCAAAGGCTATGAAGCACAGGCCGTCCAGAGCTATATGACTATACTGTAATTTTCTTGAAGTAACAATAATATTTGTCAACATTTGGATAAAATCTATGTATGTCAAGTTTGGTAGCCTCTATGTAATTGCTATACAGTATCTGTATAAATAGTCAGATTGCCTTTGAGATGGAGATTAGATAGACAGGAGTCCCTTTAATGGTTTTGCTATGGGGCACCATCACTGATAGTTATGACCCCTTTTAGATTCTAGGAATGCACAGTTTAATGCTGCTGCACATAGAACTTTTCTTCTTGAAAGGTAACACATCCTACTGATTTTTTTTTTCCTGAAGTTGCAGGGAAAGGTATAAATGTCTGGTCCATACTTAAACTGCAGGTGTACATTATGGAATACTACAACTAGTTGGTTAGTTAACAAAAGTGATCATCTAAAAGACACATGCACAATGGTGTAAAACCACATGCAACGCGCACAAAAGAACGCATAACACTACAAAAGCTTTTGAAGAGCCCATACCACTGTGCCTTTCTTTCATAAATAACCCTCTCATTTTCTAAGGGTTTGCAGAGCATTTATTCTTGAAGTTATATATTATACTGTGCTCATTATTTCCCTTATTATTGTTATTATTCTCCTGATGATTGGTAACAATGTTTTTTCCTTCCTCTCAAATCTTTCAGAGTATTACTAAGAGAGAACAAGCTCTGCACTGTAAAGTAGGTCAATGCATGCAGCAAACATGATTAAATGGTTGATTGTCATACTTGCAACTTTCAGTTTCTCAAAGGAAAAAAAAAAAGAGATTTTGGCACGTTGATAATATCACTAAGTAGATCAGCATTATAGTGCGATATAAAGGGACATCAAAATCTACAGACTGTCATAAAATTCACTGTTTGCTTAATTATAATGCAATCACAGTTTTTTCACAATTAACTCTTGCACTTAATTAACTGCTATAAATACTGATGAAATTTAAGAATTCAAATAAAATGCATATACTTAATTAAAAGCAAAGAAGTCATGTATTTTACAATATAACACAACTACAATAGTGTATGTGATGTTTCTGAACACGACAAGCTGTAACAAAAAGTATATAGTATATATATATATATATATAGTATTTGGGTATGCAGTGGTGATATGTTTTCACAGATACACAGACTGTCAGTTAAAGTAAGAATCACAAAAATGTATTTGCTACTTTCTGTAATGGAAGCCCCTACTTGGCTGGCTGAAACATTTGTTAGTGATAAAGCAGTGACATTTTAATGCTTTGGACAATGAAGGAACAATATCATGGTCTTAGATATTCTTGCGCTAGCAAGTTATTGCCAATGTCAGAACCGATTATGTGTGACATACACCTTACACCTTACATACACCTTACACTTGGGACAGATAAAGCACTTATGTAGCTGGTGTAATAATGGCATATTTAAACTAACTTTTTACAGTACCTATTATAGAAAAAGTTTTATAGTAGTATACTACTAATAAACATTGTGTGTTACTGGGCTAGTACAACACTCATGTGTACTACAGTTGTTGTGTGCTATGTAGACCTCTAAGGACTACCAAAGATCTTTTTGTACTTTGGTCAAAATGGGCTTAAAACACATTTACCTTTAAAGATTAACATTAAATAATACAAATAATAAAGCATAGGACTGCATTTCATAGATAGGTAACTTTGAGATTTTGCCTGGGATAGGTTAAAGAAGTAAGTGATGTGTACCTGTAATTTAGAAACATTGATTCACCTCTTTAACACATAAATTACTGTTTGTACTGCCAGGTCTGCGTAGTGGCAACTCCTTTCATTATTATTTGGCACATGGCCTGTCCTCTGCCCTACATATACTCAGATATTCAAGGAGGTAAAAAAACACTGCACTTCTTAAAAGACATTGCCCCCTTTATGTATTTGTATATATATTTACATTTTAGCTGAGGGGGATTCCTATTTTTAACATAAAGTGTATGTGCCACCCAAAACCTCCTTTATTGTAGTTTTTAATAGAGAGGGGAAGGATTATAACCCGTGTTAGATATTTCCTGCTATCTCAAGCCTTCCCCTACTGTACTAAAAAACTATGTCTGTCTGTGTTTCCTTCACTACCTGAATGGTAAAACACTGTTGGCAGGGCAGGAAGTTAGGGTAAATCTTTCTCACAAAGCCCCTGATAGCAATAAAAACTGGTCAGGGTTCTAATACTGCATTACTCCTTACTTCATTACTTACCAAAAATAAGAAAAACATTTTGGATGGACATACATTTTAAATGTACTTTGTGTGTGCCTTTACTTTGGCTTTGTACCGTCATTAATATTTATTATGAGAGGGGGGTTGTAGATCGCACTGGACTGACTCGATCAGTCACTGCTGTAGGGTATGCAAAAGTGTGGGTAGATAGGAAGGGTTTTTTCCAGAGATTCATGCCCGATTTGAGAAAAAGGTGGTGGAGGCCCCCAGGGTATGGCCTTGTGGTAGACTCCGTGTATGCTTGAGAAGAAATGAAAGTAAAGGAGCGCCCGGCATCCAGTAAATGCAGGTTTTAAAACATTTTATTTGAAGTCACAACAATAAAGTGGGGCCAGCTTGTTTCAGGGGACCAAAGACTCCCCCCTTCATCAGGGCTGTTTGGAAGCATGAGATATGCACACATATATAGCTGGATCAATATTTATTAGTAGAGCTGGTTGGATTTTTGCTACTAGTTTTCCTATCAGAAGTTATCAGTAGCCTTTATATAATTTCAAATGTATAACAATAGGTATTTGGGAACAAATGGCTTTTGCCAGTGTTGACCATTAGTGCCATTTATCAGAACTGTGTTTTGACAAAAAACAAACAGCACCTTTTGTTTATGTTCAAGCCAACAATGGAAAAGAAAAACATTTTAGTGGAAACCTAAGTTATAGACAGTTCTTCAGTCACTGTGGTAAATGAGCCATTAAGAGTTAAATAAGGAGAAAGAGGTCAGAAATGGCAGCTTACTTATTTCTCTATGTACAGGTTTCCTCAAAAACCAGCAGTAGTCTACATCTTTCTCTTGTAATTTTGTTTTGAAAAATAACTCAAAGCTGAATTTATCAAAATGGAGAAGGTAATGGGAGATTTGTTCTCAAAAGTTTGAAGTGACCATGTCACCACAAGGACTGGAATTTGTAAGGAACCACATAGACAATATAAGGAATCTTAAAAAGTCAAATTATTGAAAACATCCATAAAAATAGATAGAGATAACCTCTATACATTTAGCCCATCTTTATCATTGGCTTCCTATCATAACAAATATTATGACTACTGTTATATGTAGTAGCTGTGTATGTATGAATGAAAGAATGAATGTAAGAGTTAATGCTAGCTTTTAAGGAGACAGTAATCACCTCATGGGCTAGCACCCTTACAGCATTTAACGTTCTGCTTTAGCTGCCTTAGCTATTTTAATGGATGTCTTTAAAGAGGTGTCCCACCCCCCCACCAAAAAAATTAAAAGTCAACAGATACAAATAATGTAGCTGCTGACTTTTAGTATTAGGATACTTACCTGTCCAGGATTCCCACGATGTCGGCACCCCAGACGATTTTCGGATCGGCTGTTGGGTGCTGCCGCTGCTATTTCTGGTAAGGGAAACCTGCAGTGAAGCCTTTTGGCTTCACAGCTGGGTGCCTACTGCGCAAAGCGTGCTGTGCTTTCTAATTGGCCCGGCGGCAGATGAAGGAGGAGGGGAAGCAAACCTCCGAGGGATAGCGCTGCAGAGCCATCTCCAGAAGTGGGGAAGGGTACCTGTCATAAAACAAGTATTCATTCCACCCTCCCCCCTAAAGGGTGCCAAATGCGGCACCGGAGGGAGGGAGGAGACAGCTGAGTAGTAGTTCTACTTTTGGTTGAAACTCTGCTTTGAGGTTCGTATATTGTTTATGTAGTGCTATAATTCTACCTGTTTTGTGATTCCTATTAATTTGTGGATTCGGCACTTTATATCACTTTACAATGTTTATAGAGTTACCCTGACACCACTGGATCACTTGTAAAATAAGCCTGGGCTGGTAAAGAAGATCATGTATACGTATCTTTCCTACAACAGTTGTATTTAAATGCCACAGCTTTGCTGCTCCTAGTTGCAGTAGTTATTCCTTATTTCTGGCTGTGACAAATGCCTGCACCCTTCCACTGCACACCGTGGTTCCTCCCACCAGCTGTAAATTTTGCAGTAATGTATAATCCGACAAGTGGAATACAGTGTGTGGCAGAAGGAGTAGATATTCTCACGCCTAGAAGAGTGGAATACCTGCAGTGTCCAGGAAGCAGCAAAGAGGCAATGTTTAAAGAAATGGGCCCTGGAGGAAACAAATATTCATAATCTTCATTTACAGCCTAGGTTTCTTTTAGCAATAACAAATCGTTAAAGGTTACTTTCAATGCTTAAAGTGTAAATTCACTTTCAGCAAAATTTTCCAAAATACCCCCTTCAAGTCTTCTGAATAACACATACCCATATTCCTACTGTTTCAAATGCTGCACCCCCATCCATCACACATGTAGCTATGGGGGGACCTGTCCACACAAAACTCTGGCCCCTGATCGTTTTCTATCCCACTTTAATTGTGGGCCCCCCCAGTGGTCACTACAGGCCCTTTAAACTGAGCTCAGCTAGAAAAGGAGAGAGCACACTTCTCACGTGCACTTTTTGAGTGGCCTAGAGTGGCCGATAGGGCCACACAATTATATCAATGTTGCTGAAACTGAACATACAATTTAAGGAGAGACTGGTACTTTACCCATGCAGGATAAGGTGACAGTGTCCCTGTAAAAAAGTATCCCCTAACACCCATATACTCACCTTCATTTCCTTACAACTTCTTGCTTATGTGCAGCTAGTGCTCCCTTGGTAATTAGCTTTTAGACTTGGCGCATTGTCACAGAGTAGCAGATCACATGACCCACCCAAAATTGAGGGTTGGTGTTGTTGGTTGCAGGGGAGGAAGGAACTCTGAGGGAGCAAAGGCAATGTGATGCCCTTTCCAGAGACACTGGGGGGTTGGTGATACCCTTTCCAGAGACACTGTCACTTTGCCTTCTGCATGGGCAAAATGGCAAAAATTATCTCCCTCATCACGTTAATTGGGTCGCATGGTGCAATGCATGCAATTGCAGTACTGTGTACTGGGCTTTTAGGAGTTAAACAGGCGATAAAGAGGCAATACATTGCCTCCACACAGCCTGTTAAACACCTTCTGAAAATCAGTCCACTGCAGATTGCTCTTTAGAGGTCAATGCTTATGTAAACATGCCCATAGAATTCCCCTATAAGGCAGATGAAAAAACATGAAATTTGCAGATTTTCTAATTTATTCCCTAGCTCCTTATTTCTGGATATACATATAGTGGTAATATTTTTACCAATAAAGTACCCTAATGAATGTAGTGCAGCTCCTGTGAAGTCTGATGAACAAGTGAAAATGGAGCAAGTCTGTGGCCCAATCAATCAGTGGCTGATAATGATTTAGCATCCTATGAAAAGTAACAGCTCATCACCACTGAGTATAAACACTTACCCATTTATTAGCATCACCTCCTAGCTGATTCTCCCATCAGTGCTTTTAAGTCTCTGTGAAATTACTTTTTTCCTTTCTTGTTGACCCAGTTACAACATAAACATTAGACAATAATTTCCTTCTCTAAACACATGCTCATAACAGGTTTCTGTGCTGTATATAAAAAAAACCCTTCAAACAGCAACTACTGCAAGGAAAAAAAGAGAATATAGTTAAATAATTTCACCGATTTTATGAAACATAAAAGTCTTGCTCTAACAGCTAATAGTTTTTACATCTAGTTATACATATGAAATATTTCTTCATGAAATTATATTTTCCTACTGCACTTCCTTCCTACATACTGCAGATTAATTCTCATGTGTGCAATCCTACATTTTAAACATACTGTAGAGCATTAAATGAAGAGGGAACTTGGCCCTTATGTAAAAAAATGAAATGTACTTGTGTTGCCCATGGCAAACAGAAGGTTCATACTTTTATATAAAAAACAAGCAAGTAATAATTTACAGAAGAAACTTGTTATAAAGTATAGAAGGCAAAATGCAATTCTGAAATGTAAATCATCTAAACTTATGGTGCCAATTAAAAAAAAATAGTACTTCAGTAGTGGCTATATATATCACCTACCTGCCCAACCCAATCCTTCCATAGTTGACCATACTTTGAGTACATTACAGAGCTCAGATACTGGCATGCCCATATATATATCAGATTGGTTACCTCTACATAAATTGGCTCTATGAGTCCAGGCAGGAGGATAGTAGAGGAATGACCCTCTCTTATGTCCGACCTCTCTTTCCTGTCCCCTGACACCACAGGCCTAACTATAAACACTGTACCCAGATCAAAATTTAATGGATTTGCTCCCAAGGTCAACTCTGCTGCATCCCCACTACATATACAGAGCCCTGAACATGTGTCTGTGTGCCCGTATGGCACCAGTAACTTCAGTCCCTTGGATAAAGGATGAGGCCTTGGATCTTCGGCTAGCCACTTTAGTTGGCGCACTTAAACTCCTGATTAGCAAAGTGTATCTGTGGTATGCTGACAGTATCCAAAATAACAAGGCAGACACGGTGGCTGCTTAACAGGCCATTAATGAGACCCGAGTTCTGGTAAGTGTAGGAAAAAGTGAGGCATTTTTTTTAGTTGTATGTGTAGTGTCCTTGTTTCCTGCAGACAGACAAGTGCCCTTTCACCGATACTGCAGTGAAGGCCCAAATGAACACCCTGGAACAGGCAGGCTCTTCTAGTGACCCGAGTGATCACCTCACACTGGAACGCTTCACACCGTCAATGCAGGTACGCCTGGATATGCACCTGGGATCCCCTTCTCTCAGGCTGGATGTCCCCGGCCATGGAATATGTAAACAAGCTGGGGGACTGACCTGGGGGGAAGCACCTCTCCGCTAGGTCCAGTTTGTTCTCCTGCCTCGTGGTTACTGAACTCCCTCAGGAAAACAAGATGGAGTCATTGGTTCCTTCCTTCCAAAGCATGCTGGGCTTTGTAGGTCCTGCCCTCATGTAAAGCAACAGGGCCACTTTGTATTGGGACTACATGTCCCAGAATCCCTTGCACTGGGATAGAATGCCCTCCCATTGGCTCCTCCCCTCCTGTCAATCAGGATGCAGGGGAGGGAGCAGGATGGGCTGCCATAGCTGTGTGAGCACTGCTTGCATTCACAGAGTTAGTGAGAAGGAGAGGGAGGGGGATGAAATTTCCCATAGGGACTGACAGGTGCGCTCTCCCTCTGTGGATGCCTGTCTTCATTCCTGACTTATGCAGGCTTAATGAATTGTACAGTAATTTTAATATGTATGTCCAGCTTTCAATATTCCAATGTCTTAAATGTTACTCCTGCCCAGAATAGGAATTTTCTCCTGTAAAATGCCATATTACAGCTGCAGTATAGAGGCTTTGTTTTTTACTTTCAATAAATTTTTATTGATTCCTAGAAGATTATTTTTTTTACTTTCAATACATTTTTATTGATTCATAGAAAGAGGCTTTGTTTTTATAAAACTTTGACTTGTTGTCCATAGTTACCAATCAGATTTGTTTTATGAAAGTTAAAACCTTATTAGTTACTATTAGCAACAACTGACTTTTATACTATTTTATTTCTATTTTATTAAGAAAACCTTGATCCAACCAAGGAAGAGATCAAGTACACTGGAAGCAGAATGTAGCCAGTCTCTCAGCTATGGAGAATTGTCATACAAACATAAAATGAAACTGTACTTTGCCCATGCTCGGCAGAGCAACAGGTTCACTTTAATCTTTAATTGCCTTCCCTTTACACCTCTACCTCTACGTGTTACTTTTAAGTGGTTTTACTCCCCATGTGACTGCATTAATTGGCTCTGCTCTTTCACATGGATTGAGTCTCATGTTCCTCCATACCAGGAAGTAACAGGAATTTCCTCTGGCTCCCAGTACATTTCAGTGTTAAAAGGGATATTAAAACAAACCTGTTGCTTTTCCGTGAATAGGAGCAAGTATGTAATCTTCATACTATCTACTACAAATAATATCAAAAGTTTCAAAAGGGACTGAAAAAAGTAAAGCCAATAACCTCTTTTAGCAATTAAGTTTACAAGAAAAAAATAGTTTTGATTAGATAATATAATTTCATAAATAATATGATGTGCAGAGGGATTGTAACAGTTTATAGCATGCATATATCCACAACACTTTTTCTAATAACTCTTAGTTATAGGATTTTGTTTTCCTATTAACACATGGCTAGTTTCTTCAGGCAATAACCTTTTCCAGTCCTCAAATCAATATATTCAAAGTCACGGCCTCAAAGAAATAAAACGGAAAGACTCATAAAGCAAGTTTTATAGTCCCAAATGTATTCTAGAATCAGCAAACAATGTAATAATCTATTAAATGTATCTTTATAAGTTTATAATATGTTACCAGTTTTTTTTTGTAATAGAAATGATGCTGTCATCCCTCCTGTTTTAGTTGTAATATGGCTTCCATACATTGTTTGCAAATCTGACATACTATAAGATTATTGCCCAGCTCTCGCTGCATTATGCATTTTGTAAAACCAAAACATTTTTCGTTTTAGACAGAGGAAGGAAGGGTTATATTCAGCGTTTGTTTTGTTTTTTTGCGTTCTTTTCACTTACTGTTGTGGAGTTACACAGGAAATAAGAGGACATCTCCCCAGTCTCCACAAAGTGAATGGAATTCCCATCTTTGAGAGTTGTCCTACTATCAGGTGTCCCCATTGGAAGATTTCCCACCACCCACCACTTCCTGTTCAGGTGATCACTCTTTAACAATAGTGACCAGAACTCAGGTCCAGGCTCTGAGCCATTCTAAAATGTTTATTTATATATATATATATATATATATATACACAGTATCTCATAAAAGTGAGTACACCCCTCACATTTTTGTAAATATTTTATTCTATCTTTTCATGTGGCGACACTGAAGAAATGACACTTTGCTACAATGTAAAGTAGTGAGCGTACAGCTTGTATAACAGTGTAAATATGCTGTCCCCTCAAAATAACTCAACACACAGCCATTAATGTCTAAACTACTGGCAACAAAAGTGAGTACACCCCTAAGGGAAAATGTCCAAATTGGGCTCAAAGTGTCAATATTTTGTGTGGCTACCATTATTTTCCAGCACCACCTTAACCCTCTTGGGCATGGAGTTCACCATAGTTTCACAGGTTGCCACTGGAGTCCTCTTCCACTCCTCCATGATGACATCACAGAGCTGGTGGATGTTAGAGACGTTGCACTCCTCCACCTTCTGTTTGAGGATGCTCCACAGAGGCTCAATAGGGTTTAGGTGCTTGGCCAGTCCAGCACCTTTATCCTCAGCTTCTTTAGCAAGGCAGTGGTCTTCTTGGAAATGTGTTTGGGGTCATTATCATGTTGGAATACTGCCCTGCGGCCCAGTCTCCGAAGAGAGGGGATCATGCTCTGCTTCAGTATGTCACAGTACATGTTGGCATTCATGGTTCCCTCAATGAACTGTACCTCCCCAGTGCTGGCAGCATTCATGCAGCCCCAGACCATGACACTCCCACCACCATGCTTGACTGTAGGTAAGACACACTTGTCTTTGCACTGCTCACCTGGTTGCCACCACACATGCTTGACACCATCTGAACAAAATAAGTTTATCTTGGCCTCATCAGACCACAGGACATGGTCCCAGTAATCCATGTCCTTAGTCTGCTTGTCTTCAGCAAACTGTTTGCGTGCATTCTTGTGCAACATCTTTAGAAGAGGCTTGCTTCTGGGATTACAGCCATGCAGACTAATTTGATGGAATGTGTGGCATATGGTCTGAGCACTGACAGGCTGACCCCCCCACCCCTTCAACCTCTGCAGCAATGCTGGCAGTACTCATACATATATTTCCCAAAGACAACCTCTGGATATGACGCTGAGCATGTGCACTCAACCTCTTTGGTTGACCATGGCAAGGACTGTTCTGAGTGGAACCTGTCCTGTTAAACCACTGTATGGTCTTGGTCACCGTGCTGCAGCTCAGTTTCAGGGTCTTGAGAATCTTCTTATAGCCTAGTTCATCTATATGTAGAGTAACATTTATTTTTTTCAGATAATCAGTGAGTTCTTTGCCATGAGGTGCCATGTTGAACTTCCAGTGACCCGTATGAGAGAGTGAGAGCGATAATGCCAAATTTAACACACCTGCTCCCCCTTCACACCTGAGACCTTGTAACACTAACAAGTCACAGTTCTTTGGCATGAGGTGAGATGTTGAACTTCCGGTGACCAGTACGAGACCTTCCTTCATAAAATTAATGAGTCACATGACACCGGGGAGGGAAATGGTTAATTGGGCCCAATTTGGACATGTTCACTTGGGGTGTACTCACTTTTGTTGCCAGTGGTTTAGACATTAATGGATACGTGTTGAGTTTTATTGAGGGGACAGAAAATTTACACTGCTATACAAGCTGTACACTCACTACTTTACACTGTAGCAAAGTGTAATTTCTAAATTTCAAAAATGTAAATATATATATATATATAGACAAATCAGTGACTTTTTTAAACAATAAATTATTGTATAGTACAATGTGTGTTACAACCACCCCCCATTTCACACACACAGACACACATGCGTGCATAAACTATAATTTTCTTATTGCTATATTTGAATAAAATGAATTAAATTGCTTCTAAATCTTCTCTGGATAACATAATGCAATTTATATGAAAATGTAAAATAGGCCAGGCAGTCATCTATTTGTGTTCTTTACCCATTATCATAAACTGCACATGCTGTATGATGACTTCAACAGACTGCACATGCTACTTAATGTAATCAGCTAATATTGCTAGCTCTGAACTCATTAAATACATTTGATGGCAAGGAAGAATTGTGATTGGGTATTACAAAAGTCTGTTGTGTCACATTTTGCATTCATTTGTTAGACTACACAGGTGATCTAAGCAGCAGCAACTAACCCTTTCCTTTTCTCTAACTGAAGCCTGATATTGTCAGTATGTTGTTATAATTGTTTACACCAATACTGCTAAATACAATCTTTAGTACAACTTATCTTTACTGTAACCACACAGGGTGTGTAGAGAGGTCAGTGAGATAACTTCTTATGGGTATTACAGAAGACTGTTCTCCTTGAGAGGCCATGTTTTCCAACCCTATGTACTATAATGTTTTTCCATGTAATGAAAAATAACCCTTTAGCCATACTTGTACCATAATTGAAACTGAACTCCAGGCAGATAGAAAAGACATGCAATTAAATCTAAGTAAACCCTTACAATGGATTTACTTTATTTACCCCTTTTGATAAATTGAATATAACCTTTAAACGTGTTTTACAAATCTGTTTGATGAAAACAAATACATATTGAACTCACAGCTGCTGATGTTGACGCCAGCAACAGTGGAAGATCATTGCTGTGGGGAGGACCCAGCAACAGTGAAGAAAATATTTCTCCTCTATTCAGCAGTCAGCCAGAAATTGGACATACATCATTAGATAGTTGCATAGTTACATCAGTTAGTCAGGTTGAAAAAAGACACAAGTCCATCTAGTTCAACCAAAAAAAAAAAAAAAATAAAAATTATATATAACCATACAATCCCATATACAATCCTTCGCCCACAGTTGATCGAGAGGAAGGCAAAAAACCCCAGCAAAGCGTGATCCAATTTGCTATAGCAGGGGAAAAAATTCCTTCCTGATCCCCCCGAGAGGCAATCGGATTTACCCTGGATCAACTTTACCTAAAAATGTTAGTACCCAGTTATATTATTTACATTAAGGAAAGAATCCAGGCCTATTTTAAAGCAATCAACCGTGCTGGCCAGAACCACCTCTGGAGGGAGTCTATTCCACATTTTCACAGCTCTAATTCTGTATTTGGAGATGAAATATTTTTTCCTCTAGACGTGCCCCCTTGTCCTTTGTGATGACCTTAAAGTAAATAACTCAACACCAAGTTCACTATATGGACCACTTATGTATTTGTACATGTTGATCATATCCCCCCTTAATCTCCTCTTCTCAAGAGAGAATAAATTCAGTTCCTCTAAACTTCCTTTATAGCTGAGCTCCTCCATGTCTCTTATTAGTTTGGTTGCCCATCTCTGTACGTTCTCCAGTTCCCCAATATCCTTTTTGAGAACGGGTGCCCAAAACTGAACTGCATATTCCAGATGAGGTCTTACTAATGATTTGTACAGGGGCAAAATATTGTCTATATCTCTGGAGTCCATACCTCTCTTAATACAAGAAAGGAATTTGCTTGCTTTGGAAACCGCAGCTTTGCATTGCATCCCATTATTAAGCTTATAATCTACCAAAACCCCCAGATCCTTCTCCACTATGGACTCCCCCAGTTGTACTCCCCCTAGTATGTACGATGCATGCATATTCTTAGCCCCCAAATGCATAACTGTACATTTATTAATACTAAGCTTCATTTGCCACATAGTCACCCAATTAAACAGTGCATTGAGATCTGCTTGTAAATTGGAGACATCCTGTAAAGACGTTATTCCACTGCATAGCTTGGTGTCATCTGCAAACATTGAAATGGTACTTTTAATCCCAGACCCTATATGATTTATAAATATATTGAAAAGTAAGGGTCCCAACACTGAACCTTGGTGTACACCACTGATAACCTTAGACCATTCAGATTAAGAACCATTAACCACTACTCTCTGAATTTGGTCTTTAAGCCAGTTTTCTATCCATTTACAAACTGATCTTTCCAAGCCTGTAGACTTTACGTTACACATTAGCCATGTGTGGGGGACGGTTTCAAAATGCAAGTATACCACGTCCACAGCCACTCCTCTGTCCAAGGTTTTACTTACCTCCTCATAAAAATAAATCAGGTTTGTTTGACAACTTCTGTCTTTCATGAATCCACGCTGTCTGTTGCTTAAAACATTTTTTTTCCAACAAGAACTCATCTATGTGGTCTTTTATTAAACTCTCCAGTATCTTCCCAGCTATAGAAGTTAAACAGGCCTATAGTTATTTGGTAAAGACTTTGATCCCTTTTTTTTTCTGGGCACTACATTGGCCCTACCCCAATCCTGTGGTACTATTCCAGTAATTAAGGAGTCATTAAGGAGTCAATAAAAATTATATACAATGGCTTTGAAATGACAGAGCTCAATTCCTTTAGCATCCGTGGATGGATGCAATCTGGTCCATTTGCTTTATCTACCTTTGTTCTGTCTAAATACTTCTGGACCATTTCACTTTTAAGCTATTGTGTTACTGTGTCACTGCCACCCCCATTGTGGACATGAGCTCCCCCATGCTCCTTTGTATACACAGAGCTGAAGAAAATATTTAATACGTTTGCCTTCTCTGTCCCCAGTCACGCATTCTAGATTATTTTGTAAAGGGCCTACATGCTCAGACCTGACCTTTTTACTATTGATATGTTTGAAGAATTTTTTGGGTGTTTGTCATACTATCTTTTGCAATCTGTCATTCCTTTTGAATTTTTGCATCCTTGATTTCCTTTTTACATATTCTGTTATATTATTTGTAACATTTAAAAGATGATAGTGTTCCCTCATTTTTATATTTATAACTTTTTAAACTTTGGCCGTGAGCAACATAGGTTTTATTACTAGCCTTTTAAACTTATTGCCCATGGATTATACTTTACAGTGAGTTTGCACACAGTTTTTTTGAAAAATTCCCATTTCTGTTCTGTGTTCATCGATGCCAGTATTCCCTCCAAGTCCTGGAGAGCAGGAGAGATTTGTTATTTCGCTTATGCAGTATAGGAAAAAAAAACGAAACTTCAGTTCTTGCTCATTACATTTATGTTTTATAAAATAACGAGTGTAAGTACCTAAATGTAACTTGCTATCAACCTCTTGCAATACCCTTATACAATGACATTCAGAGTGGGCTAGTGAGGGATAGCAATGGGGGCAATCAGGTCTACTGCATGCCAGTATGCTGACAAGGAACAAGCTGACTGAAGGAGGAGAGAGGGGGAACAGAGAGATGGTCTTAACAGTCTGCTGCTGCTCCTTTACTGTCAGTAAGCTGAGAGGACATTGCTGTATCCCTTCTACAGTGTGTAACATTGTGATACTAGTCTTGTTTTGTTTTTGTTTAAAAATAACAAACATGTTACATTTACCTGCTCTGTGCAGTGGTTTTGCACTGAGCAGCACTGATCCTCCTCTTGTCAGGTCCCTCACCGGTGCTCCTGGCCTCTCCCTTCTGCTGAGCCACTGCTCTGTGTGCCCATTCAGACACGGAGCCACGGCTCAACCCTGCCCCATCCGTCCTCATTTTCTCACTGACTTTATTTGATAGCAGCAGGAGCCAATGGTGCCCGCTGTGTTTCTCAGCCAATCAAAAGAGAGAGTCTCAGACAGCTGAGTCTCTTGTGCAACATCTCTTTATCGAGACGGGGCTCAGGTAAGTATTAAGGGGCTGAGGTGGGCTGCTGCATACAGAAGGTTTTTTATCTAAATGCATAGAATGCATTAAAATGATAAGCCTTATGCCTTTACAACTACTTAAGGGCTTATTTACACTGGCTTCATCCTGAAGAGCGACCCACTGTGAATCATTTTGCAGGGGGTTTGCATTTTCAGCTGGGGCTCTTTTTCAAAGTGGGGATATTTCTATAAGTGGGAGCACTTCTGACTCTGCACTTATCATCTGAATGTTTCATCTGAAACTTCTTCTGTCTCTTCACAGGTATGTTCTCTGATACGACTCCCCCCAAAAACTGAAACCCTGCTGTCCGCTTTTGCTAATTTCTGTTTAATAATACTGGTATGTTCTCTGATACAACTCCACCCAAAAACTGAAACCCTGCTGTCAGGTTGTGCTTATGTTTGTTTAACCACTTGCCGACCGCCGATCGGAGATTGACGGCGGCAAAGTGGCTCTGTAACGCAAAACGCCGTCATACGACGGCGGCTGCGATACAGAGATACTGTGAGACCCAGCGAGAAGTCCTACTTCGGTCACAT
>BLSH010100094.1:26127-86305 GCA_018402905.1 Glandirana rugosa | reverse complement strand
CATAAAAACCCCAAAAATGAATTCTCATCATCCGTAAACGCGGCCACTTTTGCGCAAACCAATCAATAAACGCCGATTGCGATTTTTTTTATCGCAAATATGAGGAAGAATATAAATTGGCCAAGAACGGTGAAAAAAAATGTTTTTTTATATTTTTTTTTTGGATTTGTATTTTAGCAAAAAGTAAGAAATTTGGGTTTTTTTGCAAAATTGTCGCTCTTCTTTTGTTTATAGCGGTGATCAGAAATGACGCAGTGGTGATCAAATACCACCAAAAGAAAGCTCTATTTGTGGGAAAAAAAGGACGCCAATTTCGTTTGGGTACAACGCCGCACGACCGCGCAATTGTCAGTTAAAGCGACGCAGCGCCGAATCGCAAAAAGGGCTCCGGTCCTAAAGCTGGAAATCCTTCCGGTCCTTAAGTGGTTAATAACACTGGTATGTTCTCTGATAAAACCCCACCCAAAATTGAAACCCTGCTCTCTGCTATTGCTAATGTCTGTTTAATAATACTGGTATGTTCTCTGGTACAACTCCACTCAAAAACTGAAACCCTGCTGTCTGCTTTTGATTATGTCTGTTTAATAATACTGGCATGTTCTCTGATACAACTTCACCCAAAACTGAAACCCTGCTGTCTGCTTTTGCTAATGTCTGTTTAATAAAACTGGTATGTTCTCTGATACAACTCCACCCAAAAACTGAAACCCTGCTGTCTGCTTTTGCTAATGTCTGTTTAATAATAATGGTATGTTATTTTTTCTGCCTAACCATCTGTAAAGCGGTCTAGTGTCTACATTGCAGTGTTTTCATGTGTCCCTTGTCCAAAATTATGGCCTGTTTATCTCTAGTGCCCTTGTTGTTCTGTTTCTTAAGTGAGAATTTTGCTCTGCCTAGCCAACCATTATTTATTACCTCTGATTGATAATTTGGAATGCACCCACCCCCCATCCCTATCGGTATAAATTTAAGCATCTCTAGGGGGAGGCATTTGCAGGGGGTTTGCATTTGCAGCTGGGGCTCTTTCTCAAAATGGGGCTATTTCTATAAATGGGGGCACTTCTGACTCTGCACTTCAGCGAATGCACAAAGTGAATAACACCACACAGACATCAGGTGACCTTGTTTACCCCTTCAGCTCTTTCTCCACCTAACATGCACTCTCTAACACTACTTCTGACAACTCTCTCCTGTATCCTTAAACTCTCTCTCCTTCACCCCTCTTTTCCACCCCACAGCATATATATATCACCCTCACTTCTGTCCTCTCCTTGTTACTGCACCCACCAACTCCTACTAATTCTAAATCCACACACACAAAAAACCTCCAGGACACTAGTTCGTGTCCCTTCATATAAATCCCACTCCCATATTACCTCCCTCACCCTTCTGCTTCTCCTAAACTCTGGAGATATGTCCCCAAACCCTGGACCTCCATCATTTAACTGTTCTCAACACACCCATTACCCTGCACCCTCTGGCAGCAGCCGCAATCCACACAATTTAGTTCCCACTTCTCTTCTCCCCAAGACCAGACTCCCTTTCTCTTGCATCCTTTGGAATTCCCACTCTGTCTGTAACAAACTCACCTCTCCCCAAGACCTCGGTATCGTTAACTCATTTAATCTGCTTGCCATTACCAAAACCTGGCTTCATGAATCTGACACTGTGTCCTCTGCTGCCCTATCCCATTGTGTTCTTCTGTGGACTCACTCCCCCAGATCCAGTGGACGTAAGGGAGGAGGTGTCAGAATCCTTCTAGCCCCACATAGCGTCTTTCAGGTACTGCACCCACCTCCCTCTCTGTCACTCTCCTCTTTCGAAGCACACTGAATTTGTCTTTTCTCTCCAGTTTCTCTAAGGATAGCTGTGATCTACAGGCCCCCTGGACCGGTATCAACCTTTCTTGATGACTTTTTTGCCTGGCTACCCTACTTTCTTTCTTTGGAAATCCCCACAATTATTCCGGGTGACTTCAACACCCCTATTAGTACTAACACTCCTGCCACTTCCAAGCTTCTCAGTCTAACCTCCTCCTTTGACCTGAAGCAATGGATACATGCTCCCACTCACTCTGAAGGCAATACCCTTGACCTAGTTTTCTCCCACCTATGCACTCCATGCCACTTCTCCAACTATCCATTCCCTCTCTCTGATCACTACCTTATTAGTTTCACTCTCTCCCTCTCCTCCACCCCCTCTCCCTCCAACCATCTAAAAGTTACCCGCAGAAACCTACATCATCTCAAACCTTCTCTTCTCTACTCTGCTACTGATGACCTCTATGACAAAATCTCACCCCTATACTGCACCGACCTAGCCACTTCTGTCTACAACACTTCACTTCTAGCCTCACTGGACTCACTGGCTCCCCTCACTACACACAGAATCAGGCCCGACCCCTTCAACCTTGGCAAACAGATGATACTAGAAGTCTGAAAAAGCATAGCCATGCTCATGAGCGCCTGTAGCGTAAGCCTAAGTCTCAAAAAGACTTCAACCAGTATAAATTTTCTCTCCAAAAATACAATTCCAGTCTCCTCACTGTCAAACAGACCTATTTTGTCACTCTCATTAACAACCTATCATCCTGTCCCCATCACCCTCTCTTCCTTCAGCTCTCTACTTCATCCTACACAGCCTCCTCCCACCAACTCATGCACTGCCCAGGGGATTGCCAATCACTTCAAACAGAAGATTGATACAATTTGCGAGGAGGTCTCTACTGTTCAGATACCCCCCATGCTTTACACTACATGCCCACTGGTAAATGCTACATTAACCCTCTGGCTCTATTCTACACTCTCTAACCCGCATCTTCAATTTCTCCCTCTATTCCGGCACCTTCCCCAACTCTCTAAAAACATGCACTTTTCAGCCACATACTTAAAAAGCCCTCACTGGACCCATCCAATCTTAACAACCTATGCCCCATCTCCTTGCTCCCCTTTTTATCCAAACTCCTTGAATGCCTGGTCTACAACCGACTGAGTGAACACCTTGCTGATAATATCTTGATCCTTGATCCCCTTAAGTCTGGATTTCGTCCTCAATACTCCACAAAAACTAGATGTTATAAGTGATATAAGCAAATGGTTAATGGTGCCTATGGGCCCTGGTAAATGAAATACCAAACAAAACAAATGGGGTATACTGAACAATGTGTGCAATAGATGTAACCCCGCACATAATAGTTAAGAAAAATTTGATATGAATGAAGATGATTTCTAGAATGATACGCTACTAGCTAATGTATAACACCTATATACAGACCCAGGCTATAACCCCAAATTCCCAATAGATTGGAAGGATGGGAATGTATATGGACTTCAAAGGCAGAAATTAAGTTGATGGATTAAAAAACAGCACATATAAAGAATATACAAAAAGTATATGATGGTGATAAACCACATATATTAAATGTCCATAAGGCCATAAACTTGTGTATCATCAATAGGATATGGAGATATCAACTGGTGTACATGGATTGATGAATAGTCCATAAGCCCAGGAAGACATATAAAGTTCATGGATTAGTAGGAAAATTAATGTTCACAGACATCGACTTGTATAAAATTGAGAACACCCGGTGCTCCTAAATGGCTATAGAGTGATATGCCGCCACCTGATAAAATGACTACTTACCAGATGTAAGCTGAGTAGCGCATTGGCTAATCACCCGGCCAGGGTCCCACCAAGGGAATATGGAAAATTCCTCCCAGAACGGTGGTGTTTAAACAGATGCCCCGGTCCATTTCACCATATTCACACGTCCACCATAGAAAAAAAAGCTCCAGATAGTGTGATATTGTTTATAAAAAGGTTTATTAAAAAAACTATTGCACTTATGTGACATCCGAAGTCACAAGCATAAGACAGATACCCCATTTGTTTTGTTTGGTATTTCATTTACCAGGGCCCATAGGCACCATTAACCATTTGCTCAGACTCATACGTGTGCATATTTATATCACATATAACATCTAGCGCAGCCTATTTTATATTGTTTATTGCTGTACCGGATTTTGGGTTGAGGTTGTAGTTTTTTCTTCTTGCTTGCCCTCAGCGTGGCATACACCTAACCAATACTCCACAGAATCTGCTCTCCTAAAACTAACAAGCAATCTACTAATGGCCAAAAACCAATGAACACTAATCATTACTCCTACCCCTGGACCTCTCTGCTGCCTTTGTTACAGTTGACCACCCCTTCCTCCTCAAAAAATTTCACGCCTTTGGTCTCTGTGACTGCACCCTTCGCTGGTTTTCTTCCTACTTATCCAACCACACCTTTAGCGTTAATTACAATTCTACTTAATTCTCTCCTCTTCCTTTCTCTGTTGGGGTCCCCAAGGTTCTGTTCTTGGACCTCTCCCATTTTCAATCTACACCTCCTCCCTGGGTCAGCTGATAGCCTCCCATGGCTTCCAATACCACCTCTACGCTGACGACACCCAAATCTATTTCTCTACCCCTGAGCTCACTCCTTCAGTCTCCTCACATATCACTAATTTACTAACAGGTATATCAGTCTGGATGTCACACCACTTCCTCAAACTTTATCTATCCAAAAACAAACTTCTAATTTTTCCTCCCCCATGCCCCCCTTCCCCTAATCCCTCTGTCAAAATTGATGGCACAACTATAAGCCCATCCCCACATGCCAAGGTCCTAGGTGTAGTCCTAGACTCTTAACTCTCCTTTAAGCCCCACGTCCACTCACTGTCCAAATCTTGCTGCCTAAACCTCCGCAATATCTCCAAAATACACCCTTTTCTAACCAATGACACAATAAAGCTCTTAATTCACTCCCTGGTCATCTCTCGACTACATCAACTCCCTCCTCACTGGCTTACCTCTGCACAGGCTATCCCCTCTTCAGTCCATCATTAATGCTGCTGCCAGACTCATCCACCTTACCAGTCGCTCTGTGCCTGCTACTCCTCTCTGTCAATCCCTCCACTGTCTTCCACTCACCCAACGAGTTAAACTCAAACTACTAACAACTACTCACAAAGCCATCCACAACTCTGACCCCAGCTACATCACTAACCTAGTCTCAAAATACCAACCTAATCATCCTCTTTGTTATTCTGAAGACCTCTTGCTCTCTCGCTCCCTCATTGCCTCCTCCCATGCATGCCTCCAGGACTTTTCCAGAGCCTCTTCAATCCTATGGAACTCCTTACCCCGATCTGTCCAATTATCTCCTTCTCTATTAGCCTTTAGATGATCCCTGAAAACCTTTCTCTTCAGAGAAGTCTATCCTACCCACACCTAAAAACGTTTTTTTCAATTTCTCCATCTGATCATCCCCCACAGTTATTACCTTTTGTTCCACTCGACCCTCCCTTCTAGTTTGTAAGCTCTGATGAGCAGGGCCCTCTGATCCCTCCTGTGTTAATTTGTATTGTAACTGTACTGTCTGCCCCCCATGTTGTAAAGCGCTGTGCAAACTGTTGGCGCTATATAAATCCTGTATAATAATAATAATCATTTGTTACAAGGGTGTGTAACAGACAGTAAGGAGGTGTTATGTAGCCTTCTGACTACCTCCTTTAACCCCTAAAAACCTGCATCACGACTGCATGCATCGCAAAAGGTTGCGGGGAGGTTGCGGCACAGCCCCATTCAGTTGAATGGGTTGCATTCAGCAGTGATAATGCTAGGCAAATACTTTTGCAGGCAAAATAACTAATTTCTATGTATTAATCTGAGCATTTGGAAAAAAAACACATAAACATAAATGTAATATAGGTTTTCTTTTATTAGTAATCTTACGTCAAGGTATATAATGTCAAAGAAAAAAAATAGAATTATTCTGCAATTAGTAGAGGCAGTGTGCAGTGAATTGTTGTTACAGCTGTGAAAGGTTAAGGAAATATTCTGCTATAAACTAATGTAGAGATGGAAAACAACTCCACACCACCATAATAGGATTTCTGCAATTGACTTAATTACACTGTATGCAGATGTAATGTCAAAGCGTATAGCAAAAATGAATTGGTGCTTAGAGATAGCTTAAACAACTTGATTGGATAAAAAGATTCAGTGGCTATTTTATTTTTAATTATGATATGCATTGTCTTCAGTCATAGAAAGATTAATTACATCTCTTTTTGGTATTATGTAGCACAATGTAGAAACACTATACAATGCATGTGAGTGAATGGTTTTAATGAATCATAGTCTATGGAAGCTGCTTTAAAAAAGCATTAATTTGTGTACAATGGACACAAGGCCTGTTTCTTTCAATATGTTGTGAGTCATTTTCTCAGTTCTAGAGCTAGTTCTATTGTTTTTAAACGAATGTGAACAATTTCCCTGCAAAGATTGCTGTGGCTCCGATTTTACATTTAAACTTCATGTAGATCTTCAATACAAATGACAACATAGTGCAAATCAAATAGCAAAAACACAGTGGTCCTAGCACAAAAAAGGGATTTTAAACTGTATGACAATAGTAGACTATTGAACTATGTTAGACCTTGATTAATGCAGAAGGTTCAGAGTTTAAAGTGACACTAAATTATATAATTTTTCTCCAAAAATAATATATATACATGCACTACTTAATGAACCTGTAATCTATTTTCATGGAATTGTTTCTTACTGTGTTTTTCTGCTTCCTTATAACACTCTTTATGAGCTTGTAGACAGGGGTTACTTCACCTTTAACTGTAAAACCCACCCTGTAGGCTGTTCTCATTCACACAGTATACCTAAAGAAAAAGAAAATCTTACCTTTTAGATGTTTTTCAGGAAGAAGTGTCATAGCTGACTTCATGGTTTTTTGAAAAATGTTAAAGTGAGTCTGTCCTAAGTCTGTCCTCATTAACATACAATGCAAGAGGCCACCTTTAAAGTCATTGTAAACACACTTTTTTTAAAAAAAATAACAAACATGCTATACTTAACTGCTCTGTGCAATGGTTTTGTACAGAGCAGCTCTGATCCTCCTCTTCTCGTGTCCCCTGCCAGTGCTCCTGGCCCCTCACCCTTTCCAAATACCCATAGAAAGCCACTTGCTATGGAGGCTTCCATGAGTGCTCACTCCCAAGTCCACAGGACACACAGAGCATGACTAAACCATACCCTCATTAACTCCTCACTAACTGTGATTGACAGCGTCAGGAGCCATTGGTTCCCACCTCTGTAGCTGAGCCAATAGAAAGAGAGAGCCTAAAGAGCCACTACCTTTTTACACATCACTAAATCTGTGTAGGTATTAAGGGAGGGAGGTAGGGAGGTGGAGGGGAGTTGCTTGCAGATGGATTTTTACCTTAATTCATAGAATACGTAAAGGTAAAAAGCCACTTTAATCCTTTGTTAGGACAAAATGTGTTCAAATCTAGTTACAACTGACAATGTAAATTTGCCTGTACAGTACAGGCAGGGTGAAATATTGCAACTGCAGTTGCCCAGCCCCCCATAAACAAGGAGAACAACATTTTCTTGCTAGAGGGTCTGGAATAAAGCATGTAAAAAAGTAAGCAGCATTTTTTTATGTTATGCGAAGCGAATGAGGACATGTAACAAATAATGTTGGTGTTATCCTAATTTGGCTGCAAAAGTAGAAATACATTTTAAGGCATGGAAGGGGGGGGGGGGAGTGAAGAGGCCCACAGGGAACAGGAATGTTTTAGCAGAGCTGTGTGTGTTCACTCTTCTTTGGAGAAAGGCAGTCTAGGAATGGAAGGCTATGACCCTCAATTGGGACATCAGGACAAGTGAAGTTGTGCATTTAACCAGGGGTAACTCAATATTATCTCCCCCCAAATTGCTGGACATAGGAAACAATATTCTGTAAAATGCCTTAATTAACATGGGCTGTTAGAAATGCATATCTATTATGCCCACTTATGAGGAATGTTTTAATTTATTTCAAGCAAAGAAGATTAAAATGCAAAAAAAAGGCTCTGTGTGGTATGTCAAAAGAAATAAAAAGTGTTAATCAGTGTGCACATGTGCATGGCCAATGCCTGGGGAAAAGAGTAAATATGAATATTTTTGTAAACCTAATCTTCTCAGGGTCAGGTGGTAACTAGGGGAAAGGATTCACCCTCCTGGCAGTGAGAGCGAGCACCCTCATGCAACAAGTGCCAGATGACCCATGCTTCAATGTGACATGGGCCTCAGGTGTTTGACTGGACTCCCAGAGGCCTAATCTGGATCACCATAAATTACAGAGCCTTGTGTGAAAGGTGCTCCAGGTATATAGGACTGTTGTGAACTTTGATCACAAAGTGCAGTGAGGCTATCTCAGATATTGTGCATATGGTGGCAGAAAAGTGAACCGGCTTGGGAATGTCTGAAATAAAGAATATTCCCTGGATAGGCTGTCCCAGCTGCAGGGTTCCACCACTTGGAGCAGTCATATCTAATGATAACCCCTAAACCATCTCATCAGTGAGCATAAGAGGACGGCTATGTTTCTACATACAGAGGGCCATGGGGAATGAATGTAGCCAACCTCTAAAATAAAACTGAACCAGAATTTAGTGTCACTTTAAGTGATACCCTTTACTGGCTAACTTACAGTTTTAAGAATGCAAGCTTTCAGAATGCCTTAGATCTCTTTTTCAGGCTTTATAGTTTGAAATGGTACTGAAAATCACATATTTACACACAGTGATGTATTAAATAAATAAGTGCACAGCTACATTTATTTCTAAACAGCATTTGCAGCCAGGAAAAAAAAATGTAACAGTTTGTTGACTATTTTCATGGCAAAAAATAATATTCACAGTGCTTTAAGACAAAAGAACCAAACAGAATCAATTGTTCACTGGTTTGACTTTCATATAGTTTCAGTGGATTGCAATAGTTTCAACAATGATTGCTGCTCTTTATACTGCTTTATTGAGTAAATCCACAGTTTCAGTGTTATAGTACTAGGAGTGACCTTTTATTGCAAATGGTCTGGTGTAAGTCTTATAGGATGATCTTATAGGATATGTACTTGTTCCAAGCTGACATGAGCATCTGGCCTCTGGTGAAACTCTGTACAGGTAGTCCCCAGGATACAAACAAGATAGGTTCTGTAGATTTGTTCTTAAGTTGATTGTGCATGTATGTTGAAACAAGTACATTTTTAAAGTGTAACTCCAGCCAAAAATGTTTTTGATAGTAGAGGGAAGAGTTAACACCCCTGTAATGTTTGTTTTTCTGCCTCTGCCCCTGTTCAGAAGATTTCACCTCACATTCTTTCCGTGTGGCAATGCTTCAATGGAGACATCTTTTCCCATGATAACTCTTACAGGAGTGAATTTCCCTTACTGGGGTAGATTTCCTCTCACGTCCTGTTGTCTCCTGTTTGTTTGTAGGTCTAAATCGTATGTAACTCAGATGTATGTATCTTGGGGACTGCCTGTAGTTGTTTCAGAGAGTTTCTAAATCTGCTTGCTACTGACTACATGACCCTTTATATTTTATTTGTTTCCTTTTGTCTTGTTGCCGTTCTGGCTTCTGTCGAAGGGGCCTGATCAGTGCTCTCAGCCAATGGCCGGAGTGTTCTGGCGGGGGGGGCTGTCCCCTTGTTAGAACACAATAGAACAGCAGGGAAGATCGATGTACTAACATTGCATAGTTAGTACAGTGGTTATCAGGTTTTTTTTTCATTCAGCCTGCTGGGTTGAACGCAAAAAAAAAAAAACTAGTAGTGTGTACGAGGCTTAAATGTCTTCCTCATTATGACAACCATAGTGTTAAACCAATCGCATATATAATGTCCATCTCTACCTGAAACACATGCAGTTCAGTGTGGTTTCCAACGTATTGAATAATATCCTGGCTTTCTTATATTTCTCCGAGGTTTCAATGGTGAGATATCCTCTACATGATTCTTAGTTCTACCCAACTGACCAGAAGATGGTGTCATTCCCCAGGAGATTTTCTTTAATGTAGCATAAATAGACCTGCTGCAAGCAAGTGATACAATTTTTATGGCCCAGTGGGAAGGGATAAATATCTAACTAGTGTTAAAGTCTGACTTTGCTGAGCCTCAGAGAGATATATGGATTCCTCCCACCAGTGTATAGTGTTCAGAGGAGCTTGATCTGCTGCAAAATATATTTTCAATAATATTACAGTTTTTATCCAAAGACACAGGAAAATACAAAAATAACATAATACTCTTGTGTCTCAGCCAGTAGAAATATATTTTCTTGTTTGTCTTTCTTGGCCATCTTCATTAAGATATATCCACTTTCGCTTAATGTCCGCTAATGTAAGGTCCATAGAGGTATATCAATACAGAAATAGTTCCCTCGTTTCAGAGAGCATGGGGTTTTAAAAGAGAGAATACTGAGCAGACATGTTAGGCACTGTTCTCATTTTATATTCTTCAATTAATATTATGAAGACTTCATACTGTTATAGTGGATTATTTAATCAGGATGAAAACATTCATTCAAAAATAGATAATGAGGTATAAACTACCTCCTACGGATATTAAAGAGTGACCAGGGACTCCAGGAGAGTAATTTAAGATGGACAAGGGCCATGTTAAGCTTCACAGGTCAAAAGAAAAAATTTAAAATCAATATGAGACTTAAGAGGAAGCCAATGAACAGAGTAAAGCACAGGAGTAATGGGATGGTTTGATTTAATATGAGTCCTTGGGCAACAGTATTTTGCAGTAATAACATCTTTGGTAGTGAGGCAAAAAAGCAGGCCAATACTAAACTGCAGTGGTCAATTTTTGAGATAATAAAAGCAGTGAACAGTGCAGCGTAATTCAGCAATAGCAAAGCCAGTCTCAATCATGCAGCATTTCTAAGCTGATAAAGAAGCAACCTTGAATGCAGCACACAGTAAAATAAGTGCCTATAACAATACATTGTCAAATCTATTTCTGTAATAGCCTTAACCATCTATTCTCCATTTTGGGCACTAAAGTCGCACAAGCACAAAAAAATACAATACGAAATAAAAGGGATTTGCAGCTTTAACCCTGTCCTGTCTGCATTTCTTATCACAAAGAGCAATGCTTTGCACATGTAGTTATTTCATTAAATGCTCTCAAACACAAATATTTCTTTTCACTCATAAAATAAACAGCAATGTATATATTTTTTAAATGTCTTCATCAATGACAGTGAGCAATCAAAGAATATTTTAGGTACAGTAGATCTTTTTTTATGAGATCAGGTCACACATTTAAAGCCAGTAGAATACCTTGTTATAGTGATTTAATTCCTTAAGTATTTGCCGTGTCTCCTCTGTAAGCTAGGTTCATTTGGGTTGCATGTGGATTTGCTGGTTACTCTTAAATTATAACTAAATGCAAAAATAAATGTTTTTTGTTTTGAATAGAATAAAGGGTGATTTTACTGTACCCCCTTTAGAGAGTTTCACCCCCATCTATATGTCCTCTCTGTTACCATTATCACTGGGAGTGAAAGCGAAAAGAAAAATCCCACATTTTGTGTTGTCACCATAACAGGAATAAAGGGGAAATCTTTCAATGGTACACTCGTTTTCTTGATCCTGATGACAACCAGGCTCCCCTCCCGTTGGAGGGATATCCTCTCACTTCCTACTTTGTTTTTGGGACTGCAAGCAAAGAAAAATCTCATTAACATCACACAGAGGGCAAAAAGGAATCTTACTGGGGTTATATACATATACATGTGTACAATGAGCCATATCAGCCCATCCAACAACTGTGGGATGCTTTAGCAGAAGCAGAAACTATAAGTGTGCATATCAGCCTATCTAACTGTTCTGGGTTGCTTCAATAGGAGTAGAAACTTTTATTAGCTATAACAACCCATGCAAACACTGTGGAATGCTCCAATATATGCACTAACCATAAATGTTTATGGCAGCCCATGCAACAGCTGTGGGACACTCCAGAAGAAGTGCTAATCATAACTGTCATAGCAGCTAATCCAAAGTCTGTGGGATGCTCCAGAATGATTACTAACCATAATTAACTAAAGCAGCCCATCCAATTGCTGTGTGATGCATCAACAGGAGTTCTAACTATTGTCTAACTATCTATAGCATCTGTGCAACTGCAAGTGCAACTCCAAGGAGGCACTTCAACAGAAAAACAAACAAATGGCAACCACCCCAACCTATAACTTGCCCTTGCAGCAAGGATCATAAACAAAAATTCCCAGCTCACTTACCAGCCAGCCAGTGGAATTACCCAGAGCAGAGATAAGGCTGCCCAATAGCAATATCTGTGCCTTATACTGGAACTGGTACATCTGAAATGCTCACTCAGCAGCTCCTTATCAAAAAGAACAAGGCCGACATAGCATAATACCGTTATAACAATTTATTCAACATAAAAGGTAGTGCACTCACATGTATATGGATAAAATGTAAAATCACAGATAAACTCCGGCTCTCTTAGCATCGCCCGTCCTTCTGGGATGTTCCTCCGCGTGGTGACATCAGCACGTCGCACCGCCTACGCGTTTCACAAATTTGCTGTGATTAGTACGTTACATTGTGACATACTCAGGAAAAAAAATATTTGTGCTAAATGATAATGAAATGTTCATAGCCTATTTACATTTATGCATTGCATTAGAACACCGAGAAATGCATGCTGATGCATGCACCCTGTGTGCATATTCTTTGTTAATTATGAATGGCACCCCAATGTACTGTTACAGCAGCTGTCAATGCACCTGCACTACTGAGCATCACAATGAACATGGCATGCGGTGCATTCAAATTAATTAAGAAATTCATGTTTGGGTTTAAGGCCAGTTTACCCCTTTGCAGTGTATTATCACACTTGCAATTATGCACTTGCATTAATGCACCATAAAGCATGCCTAAAATTAAACATAATTTTCTGTAGTGTACTACTATGCAGAACAGGCTTTTGCCTCAATGAGTCATGGTGGCTATCAAAATAAATGTCATCCCAACGCAGCATTATGATGCTAATATATAGCAGTAAGAGCTATTTGAGCAGTATTTGGGGGATTTAGGGACCATCCTATGCCTGCTGGACAGAGTCCAGCACTGTTAGGCTCCATGCACACTGAAGCCTATAAAGGACATCTGTGCCACTACAGTGCCCATCTGTGCCACTATAGTGCCCATCCATGCCACTACACTGTCCATCTGTGCCACTACACTGTCCATCCATGCCAGTACACTGCCCATTCATGCCACTACACTGCTCATCTGTGCCACTACACTGCCTATCCATGCCACTACAGTGCCTATCCATGCCAGCACACTGCCTCACAATAGTGTATAAATTAGATTTGAAATGTATGCCCCTAGAACACCTGACAGTGCTCCCTGCATGTTAGGCCTCTGTATGTGGTCAGGCTGTGTAAAAGTGTCACACATGTGGTATTGCCATACTCGGGAGGAGTAGCAGAATATTTTGTGGGGTGTCATTTTTGCTAGGCACATGCTGTGTGTTAGAAATATTGTATAAATGGACAACTTTATGTAAAAAAGACTCATTATGCCTCCTAGAATATACGTTGGCGTGTTTGCTTTCCAAAATGGGGTCATTTTTTGGGCGTTTCCATTGTCCTGGTGCTCCGGGACCTTCAAAAGTGCAAGAGGTAGTCAAGAAATTATGTGTAATTTATGTTCCTAGAACACTTGATGGTGCTCCCTGCATGTTGGGCCTCTGTATGTGGCCAGGCTGTGTAAAAGTCTCACACATGTGGCATCCCCATACTCAGGAGGAGTAGTAAAATGTGTTTTGGGGTGTAATTTGTGGTATGCAAATGCTGGGTGTGAGAAATAACCTGTTAAGTTATGACAATTTTGTGGGGAAAAAAAAGAAAAAAAATCTTCATTTTGCAAAGAATTGTGGGAAAAAATTACAACTTCAAAAAATTCACCATGCCTCTTACTAAATACCTTGGAATGTCTACTTTCTAAAAAGGGGTATTTGTACTTTCCTGGCTTGTTAGGGTCTCAAGAATTGAGATAGGCCGTCAGTATATCAGGTGTGATCAATATTCAGTGATTGGCACCATAGCTTGTAGACTCTATAACCTTCACAAAGACCAGAAAATATACACTAATTTGTTTTTTTTTACCAAAGATATGTAGCAGTATACATTTTGGCCAAAATTTATGAAGAAAAATTACTAATTTGCAAAATTTTATAACAGAAACAAAGAAAAATTCATATTTTTTAAATTATAGCGCAAAAATAAAAAACCAGCAGTGATTAAATACCACCAAAAGAAAGCTCTATTTGTGTGAAAAAAGGACTCACATTTCATATGGGTACAGTGTTGCATGACTGAGTAATTGTCATTCAAAATGTGAGAGCACTGAAAGCTGAAAATTGGTTGGGTTGTTAAGGGGGTTTAAGTGCCCAGCGGTCAAGTGGTTAAAAAAAACAATATTTTTTACTTTATGCTAAAAAACATCCAATAAAAAAAAGTGTCATTCATTTTTGGCAAAATGTATTCTGATACATGTCTTTGGTAAAAAAAAAAAAAAAAACCCAATAAATGTACTTTGATTCGTGTAAAAGTTATAGCGCCTACAAACTTTGGTATATACTGTATATTGGAATTTTTATTTTTTTTATACTAGTAATGGCGGTGATCAGCGACTTATAATGGGTAGTGTGGTGGGTAATCTGACACTAACTGACGCTGGGGGAACTTACTAACTGCCACTGAAATCACCAGTGACATTACTACAGTGATCAGTGCTAATACTGTACACTGTCACTGTACTAATGACACTGGCTGGAAAGAGGTTAACATCTAGGGCAATCAAGGTGTTAAATATGTGCACAGCTATGTGTAATGTGTGTATTTTGTGCTGTGTTTGCTATTAGATCGCTCACTCCATCTGTATAAAGCTCTGTGTTGTTTATCAACACAGAGCTCTGGGTTATGATTGCACACAGCCGATCAGCAGGTCCCGGCTTTGAATCATTGATCAGGACTTGCTGACAGGCTTCTGCTGTGTACAATCACAGACGGTGCTGGGCACGCACCATAAGCCAGGAAGTAGACAGTGACGTACGGGTAAATCGCTTTGCCCACAGCAGCCGCTCACCCAAAGTATGTGAGAAATAATGGGATATTCCTCATTTAGCCTGGGCAAGTGATTACATTTATAAATTTGGAGCTGCCCGTTGTGAGGTGAAAACCTTATGTTGTTAAATAATATATTTTGGAAACCGTGCTTGCAAAAAATTTTGCTCTCAAAAAAAAGTATGTGACCCCTGATGACGTCAAACGTGCTGACAAAACCCGTTAGTTGGAATCTTGCATGACACGTCACTTCCGCCATAGTGGAACGCAGGTGGAACAAAAATCGGTGTCCCTGCTTGTATTTTGATCTCTGTTGAACTGCACCCAATGTAAGTGTAACTTTTTAGTGTGTTTTAATAAAAATTAAACATATTTCAGCTGGGGTTTGATAGCGCTGGCCTGATGACCAACTGAGAGGAACATTAAGAATGGCATCTTTACACCGCCGTTTATGACTACTTGTAATGGGGGTCATATAAGTCCGGTAAGTGGGCTGCATGCATATTGTTGGTGGAGGAGAACATTTGATCACTGTGGTATTGAACTGTTGAGAAAACAGCAGCTGGCTTGGCATCGGTGTTCATCTGCAGACACCTGGTGGCGCCTTATGGACTTTTGCACGTATTGCACTATATGCACTTTGTTGTAGACAATTGATAAACCAGTTTGATGTATTGTTTAATGTACATATGTATATAATCTTTTGGTCATAATGGCACCGGTTGGAGACACCTGGTGGTCATCAAGACAAGAAGTTTTCCAGTTTTTCTGTCACTGTTAAGACACATAGAAAACAATTGTTTGCACTGCAATGCAATACACTGCACTGCTATATAGTAACATGAATGCAGTGTAACTTTGTGCATTCACATGAGGTTCACGGAAAAAAGAAAGCTGTGTAATGCAGTAAAACATGCCCCTACCACTGTAGTTTAGTGTTTGGATAGAGCCTTCATCACTCAGTTTGCAGTCAAGCTATGATTAGAGGTTTGGAGCACAGCAGGCTGCTTGCTGAGTGTTGGCAAACCATAGGCAGACCCACGAGACATTTGTTGGGTACCAGGGCTCTACATTGTGCATCCATTGTTATCACACCTAAATAGAAATATTTTCCTTCATGCAATATGTTCTATAACCAAATCATTTTGAAAGCCCTAGCACAACGGTGTTAGGGCTGATCTTTAAGATATACTGTATGTGTAAAGTAGAAGAGCTGTAGGGCCAAGTTATTATAAATGTGCCAATGTTTGCTGTAATATTGTATTAAGGGTTAGAAATGAAGCCAAGGATCATAGTCACTTTGCACAATAAAACACAATCACTCAAGTGATGATTACTTGTATATAATATATTTCTAATGAGCAAAGAGGTCAAGTTTAGCCTATAAGTTCACTGTTTCAATGTATTTCCTATATAAATTAAATTTATAATTAAAAAATTCAAACCAGGGTTCATAGACTCTATTATAATTATTATTAGATGATGCTGCATTCTGTAAGCACAAATGTTGAAAGTATCTGATAAAAACATTCATGATGGCTACACAGGGTCAGTGTTTAATTAACAATCTTTCTTATCTCCAATCTTTAAACTTTGTTATATTATTAAAATGTCCCATAGCAAAGGGAAACAAAATAATAAAACACCCCACACTTATCAGGTTGTAATATTGAATACACTTCTCATTGCTCTATATAAATCATGGTATAGGGTACTTATAGAGGAACTTGTATTAGCAAGACAGGCTGTATTATTAATACATTTGAGAGCATCAGTTTTACTGTTAATTTACAGGCCGTTCTGTATTGAATATAGATATTTGATTTAAACGTCACTTCCGCCCTCTGCGGAGGACGCGCCGATCCGTGGCAAACCCGGAAGAGCCTTGTCATTTCATATGCCCATTTTTATTACAATTTTGTAAGTGGATTCTTGTTATTGCACTTAAAGACCTTTTACAGTACGTCACTATTAGTACATTTTCTTTTCATTTGAGCACGATGGATACTGCAGTTATTTAAGAGCAGTTGTGGAGATCTGAACAGGAAGCCTTTGAGGCTTGGTATGCCCTGTACCAGATTCGTGCCTGTTTGACTTCCAGACTGAACATCTGTGGGTCCATTCCTTCTGGTGAGTGGGAATTCAAGAGGGGAGTGTGGCACACTGCACAGCATGTTTCTTGAAGCACTTCAGCACTTTTTTTTAAGAAATTGGAGCATGAAGCTCTGTTAAATAAGACTTTTTCTGATATCAAATTTGGACTGTTATCAATGTCAATGTGTTTTCACTGATAATCACAATATCTACAATTTTCAACTGTAAGCACTGAATTTTCCTGTACCTAATTCACGAGTTGTAGCACTTGGTGTACAGCAGCTGCAGAGTTTGAATTTATTTGGTTCACTTATTGTTTGTTCACATAGCACAAGTATTTTTACATGTGCTATTGAATCTGTATTAATAATTCCATTTGAGAGCATCAGGTTTTCTGTTAATTTACAGCCCGTTCTGTATTGAATATAGATATTTGATTTAAAAAAAAATTTTCAGTTCAGGTAGATCAGTTGGTGAGAAAATTATAGGGTTCTTTATGCCACTGTATCTTTACAGTCCTTCAATCTATAGTTAAAGCAGAGCTCCACTCAAAAGGGGAAGCTCCGCTTCTCTGCCTCTCCCCCCACTGTTGCCACATTTGGCACCTTTTGGGGGGGAGGGGGAGCTGGTACCTAGATTTTACAGATACCATCTTCCACTTCCTTCCCAGTACGACTCCTTCCCATTCACTAAGAGCAGCACGCTTCACGAATGTTCAGTAGGAGACCGGATGTGAAGCTGCAAGGCTTCACTGCCAGTTTCACTTTGTCAGGAGGGCGGTGCCAGCACCCATTAACCGATTGAAGAACTGACTCAGGTGAGGACATCACTGAATGCCTGAACAGGTCAGTGCCCTAATATTAAAAGTCAGCAGCTACAGTATTTTTAGCTGCTGACTTTTCATTTTTTTTGGGGGGGGGAGCCTGGCGTTCCTCTTTAAAAAGTCTGGCTTTGGATGTCCTTTTACAATTTATTGGATCTGGAAAAGTCTGGTGGAGATCCCCAGCAATTGGAGACAGAGACCAAAATTAACAGGCGCCTGATGGTCCATGAAGTGAAAAGTAAGAACTTCTGAGTAAGTAGAGATTATATATTTCACTGAAGTTAGTTCACTAAAGTTAGTCAGAATCAAGTTGCTTCTGCTAAATGATGAAGCTCTTACACAAACCTACAACATTACGTTAATTTGATTGTCTGCCTAAGGTTCATAACCTTCACTACCCAGGTTTTATAATCCTTACCAACATAACATATGGAATTGGGACCAGTGACCTTAGTAACACTAATTAACACTTAGTAGCTCCTCTGTAGTTGTCAGGACATACCATACTAGCACCCACAGATAAGATGCATAGGAAAAGCTGAAATATCTTAGCAGCACTGGTCTAATGATCCAATTATATCATGCAGCAATCTTTTACTTTGCAAGCCTGCCAATTCCTGCTTAATGGATAGACATGGATTCACTACTATTACTTGTAATCCACTTTTGCATTTTCTGCTGACAGCTCTAATGCAACTAAGTAATCATCAGGGTAGATTTACTTTATTTACATTATACATCAAGCCACAAGGTAAGTGCTTTCTTCAGGGAACTAAAGATCAAGAATGTGGGTGACCAACCAAAACAGCCATAACCAGCCATACGAGTATGTCAGGATCAATACAATAAAAATGTCAATAAACACAGTGGTTGTGGAAAAGGCAAGCATACAGAAACGTGATAATTGATACTGTGTTAATTATTAAACATTGAGGCTTTATTATGATTTTGTGTAGTGACACTTTAAGTGTATGCTACACTAAAACTCTTGTATTAACTTTACAGATGAAGTAAGCATGAAGTAAGTATGCTAAAATACGGTCTGCTGTTCCAGTCAGCATGTATACATTAAACTAAAATGTGTATTTCATAAAACATGCAGCAAAGAAGTAATTGCCATTTCCATTTTTATTAATATGTATTCTATTTATGCTCATTCAGGTAGGAGTGACACAGTGGGGGTTTACTAAAAGTTAAACTTGCCAAATCTGGTGTAGCTCTGCATAGAAACCAATCAGCTTCCAGGTTTTATTGTCAAAGCTTAATTGATAAAACTGAAGTTAGAAGCTGGCTACCATGCACAGCTGCACCAGATTCTGAGTGCACTAGTTTTAGTAAATGTCCCCAAGTATGCCTGGCCAATGTTTTTGAAGAGGCTTAATTGATAAAACTGAAGTTAGAAGCTGATTGGCTACCATGCACAGCTGCACCAGATTCTGAGTGCACTAGTTTTAGTAAATGTCCCCAAGTATGCCTGGCCAATGTTTTTGAAGAGCATAACCCACATTTATCAAGGTCTAAAGGTCCAAAGCAAAATTAACAAAGGTACATATCACAGATATAAATATTAATGGCTATTATACACGTTTATGGAAATTATAAAAAGCCATTGGGATATAGCTGTTTTAGAGCTATTTAAACCCAAGGGAAAACAAATTGGACGGCTAGTCAGCTTTTGGTGAAGTGGGCCAAAAGATAGACATACTTTACGCTTATGTTAACACACACCAGTGCAATGTAAATACTGCTCATAAATCTTTTCTCAGATTTTGGTACCTTGATGGATGATAAAACCACATCTGCTGTATGTGTGTGTAGTGCAGACTAGGCTGGTGTCCTGCTTTTAACCACTTAGATAATATTTAACTAATTTTTTTTATCACTTTTTACTTGTAGCTTAAAGGAGAAGTACAGCCAAAGTTCATTTGGCTGTACTTCTCCTGTGGATCACAGGAGTGCAGTTCATTCTGCACTCCTGTGACCTATTTTCATTAGGCAGCTGAAGCCCACTGTTGGCTGACATCACAGAGCCGGACCAGGCTCGGATAGGATCACGACTATATGGTCGGGCTCCACCCACATGCCTGGACCGGCATGCAGCTTAGCCTCTCAGCGAGCCGCTGAGAGCCTGAGCTGGCCACTCCCACCCCTTGCACAGCCCAGCGCTCCAGTGAGCATGGGGGGTCAGAGCAGAGAGCCTGTGACTGACAGTCACCAGCTCTCTGCTCACGATGCTGTGAGAACCTAGTGATTGGTGATGTTTGATTGCGCAGTCCATAGTGTTAGAGCTGGTGTGGGACAGATGCAGCATCAAACCAATGCTGCATCCAGCTAGGTAAGTATGATGCACCAAAAAAAACAAAAAAACAAATCCCATACTTCTCTTTTAAGCTGCTAACATATAACAACAGTTATTTGTCCATAGTCTCTGCTTCAGCTGATGTTTGACAAAAAAACACTGTTCTTTTAATACCGCAGCAGTACAAAAAAGGCCCTGCTACAGATTAAGCAATATATGTACATGAGCTATTAGGATATGCTTTTTCAATTACTTATCATTTATAGGTTTTCAAATTAGACACGTCTGTATGTTTAAGTAGCAGTTAAGTAAATCATTATTCTGTGCTGCTTAATTATACGATTCTTGTGAAGGCCTGGCTATCCTTGAGAGTTGCATCAGGCGTATTGTGATCTCTCAAGTCCTTTCGTTTAATGTTTTTTATTAGATAAGTAATAAATTTCGACTTTTATTATACTGCCTAGGGAGTTTCTGTCTTTTTAATCAATATTAGTCCTTGTGTGACTTTTTCTTTCCAATAAATGCAAGTACAAGGGGACATCAATGAGAAAAAACTTGCTGGATCATATAAAAGTGCATTGCATAGTTATATGCATTCACAATGTCTCTAATTTAAAATAATACAAGCAAGATTGAATAGATTGTCCTGTTACCCCTACGTTTAGGAACTTATTGGGGAGCTTAAATTATTTCAGGGAACAATTAAGCATAGACAGCATTCCCCTCTTTAGAGCATATGTTTAGGAACTTTTAGAAGAGTTGTTTTTATCTTTATTCATCTGCATGATTGGAAGTGTTTTGTTCTCTCTTCAGTCCTAGTACTATTGGGCCCATTCAGGAATGTCTCTATGGCGATTTGCAATCTAAAGATGGTCAGGGGGCGAAATTGGGAATCTCAAGGAGGGAAATCTTCCAAGATTACTGTTTATGAATGAATAAGTGATTTTTGGCCTCTTTTAATTCACGAGGTTAATGAGTCAAGTAAGCTAGAGGTGAACACATGGCAGTGCAGAAAGATTTCCATTTTTAAATTGCTATTAAAAGGTATGTATATGGATGATACTGCGTATAATGTTATTATATGTTGATGTATTTGATTTTTTTTGTTTTTTTGTATACCATTAGCTGGTTCAGCCTCCCAGCACATGGCTGAGAGCCTGAGTCACTCACTCCTGCCCCCTTCCCAGCCCAGCTTTCCAGTGAGAGTTGGAGGGGCAAAGCAGGGAGCCAGTGACTGGCAGTCATTGGCCTCTGCTCACTGGTGACTGAGAACGGAGCAATCCGCGGTCTTTGACTGCTCAGTTCTTAGTGTAGAAGCGGTGGGGGGACAGATGCAGCATCAGATTGATGCTGGATATACATAGGTGCGCATGAATGTTTATTTTTTGGGAATCCCGCACTTGTTTCAAATTTCCTAATAATATAAATGTTCCTCATGCACAAGATATAAGCAGGGAGAGTTGCAGGTTAGTTTGTTGGTTTGTTAGTTGTCCCGTTTAGTTAAGGCCTATACACACGGTACAATTATCGGCCCAAATTTGCCGTACGACTGCCTGTCGACCGATAATCCAACCGTTAGTACGCTCCATTCGACAGCCAATTTTCCTGGTTAAATTTGTTTATTGGGTTTTAACAGTAAACATAGATTAATATATTAGATGGTAACAAGATATGGATTACATATATAATAATGGGGACTGAGTAAAGGTTCCGACATCAATTACAGATGTATAAATGTTACATTTGTTATATAAATAAAACCATTGAAAAGGGTAAGTAATAATGTGTGAAGAAAAATTTTTACAAAGTAAGAATAGTTTGAAGTGTAATGACCTCCGAGGTAAGAAGGTCAAATTTGTTATCAGAGCTGTGTCGAGTAAAAAAAGGGTATATTTACACAATCCAGAAATGTATTTGATACATAGGAACTATGAATCTTTGTTATAATAGGTTATAAACCAGCATATTTTATGTTACCATAAGTATTCAATGTAAAAGTAGAAAACGAGACAGAAAGAATAGAGGAAAGTGTAAGAAGAGGGAAAGAAAGAGAGATGAAAGGTAAATGGGATCCCTGGGGTAAATCTTGGTTTTAATGAAATTTCATAAATATATATCAAAAAGATGAAAAATAACAAGGTCTTAGTAAAGAGGAATTAAAATTAGGAAACAAAAAGTGGTTCATCCAAGGACTCCATGTTTGCTCAAAACCAGGTATAATATATTGTGCTATAGCTTCTGCTTTGGCATGAATTATTCCATGATTGTTTCTGTGCTTTGATTCATTTAATATTCAGAATGGGGTTTTCCACAATTTGGCGATTGTTTGTTTTGTGGCTGTATTGATTTATAATAATAGCTTATATTGGCGGTGGTAGAGATTAGCTGGTTTTAAGTTCAATAGTGCTATTGTGGTATTAGGATTAATGCAGGTTTTAAATATTGTTGAAATCATTAGAAAGATTTCTTTCCAAAAGGTTTTTGCAACCGGGCAATCCCACCATATGTGAAAGTGCGTTCCTTGATCACCACAACCACGAAAACACAATGGGGAGTAATTACAGGCATACTTTGCAATTTTAACAGGGGCCAAATACCAGTATGTAAGCACCTTATAGTTTGTCTCCAGAGCAGAAATATTTTGTAAAGATAACTTAGTTGCAGTCCAAATACTATTCCAGACAGCTGCATCCAATGGGGACCCTAGGTCTCTCTCCCATTTTGCTACATATGATGGTTTTCAACAGCCGATTTTCAATTATTGTCCAACAAAAGCTGTATGAGCAAACTAGAAAACTTTTGTCTGCCGACAAGGCGTTGTACAATTTTCGGCTCATCTGTACAGAAGTTGGACAAACAAAAGTTGAAAGTACAAACACGCATGTTCGGAACCCAGAAACGAGCCAGAAGTGTTTGGTCGTATAAACACGAAATTAGCTGAAGGGGTCTAAAGGGTGACACACGAAAAGTGAGCTTCCTCTTTATACAGTCGTAACTTTACTCCCGTCAGTGCGCTAGACAAAATCACGGACAGCCAATTTTGGGAAAAGCTGGATGTGTGGTCGTACGATAATCGTGTATACAAGGCTTTACTATAAACAACATGCTATTATTATATTGTTAGCTCTACTGGAATAGGGACTGATATGAATATTACATTTTAAAACATGACTAAATATAGCTATATTCAAACAATATTAAATACTCTATAGGGCAAAATGGAGTATGAAATATTATTTATTATTATTATTATTATTATACAGGATTTATATAGCGCCGGCAGTTTGCGCAGCACTTTACAATATTAGGGCAGACAGTACAATTACAATACAATTCAATACAGGAGGAATCAGAGGGCCCTGCTCGTTAGAGCTTACAATCTAAGAGGGAGGGTTAAATGATACGAAAGGGCAGTAACTGCGGGGGATGAGCTGATTGAGAAAATAAGGAGTGTATTTGTTAGGTGGTGGCAGGATAGGCTTCCCTGAAGAGAAAAGTTTTCAGGGATTGCTTGAAGGTGGATAGATTTGGGGACATTCTGACCTATTGGTGTAGGGAGTTCCAGAGGATGGGAGAGGCTCGGGAGAAGTCTTGGAGGCCAGTATGAGAGGAGGCGATGAGGGAGCTGGAGAACAGGATGTCTTGGGAGGAGCAAAGAGGACGGTTAGGTTGGTATTTTGAGACTAGGTTGGTGATGTAGCTGGGAGCAGAGTTGTGGATGGCTTTGTAGCTGATTGTTAGTATTTTGAATTTAATTTGTTGGGTGAGTGGCAGCCAATGGAGGGATTGGCAGAGAGGGGTGGCAGACGTTGAACGGTTTGTAAGGTGGATGAGTCTGGCAGCGGCATTTATGATGGACTGGAGGGGGATAGTCTATTTAAAGGTAGGCCAGTGAGGAGGGAGTTGCAGTAGTCGAGGCGAGAGATGACCAGGGAGTGAATCAGGAGCTTTGTGGTTTCATTGGTTAGGAAGGGACATATTTTAGAGATGTTGCGGAGATTGAGACGGCAAGCCTTAGAAAGTGATTGGATGTGGGGCCAAAAGGAGAGTTCAGAGTCCAGGATAACACCAAGCACCCTGACATGTGGGGATGGGTGGATGGTTGTGCCATTGCTCTTGACAGAGAAGTCAGGGGAAACGGCACTTGGGGGAGGAAATATTATGAGCTCAGTTTTGGACAAGTTGAGTTTGAGAAAGTGGTGTGACATCCAGGCAGATATGTCTGTTAATAAGCTAGTGATAAGTGAGGAGACTGATGGGGTGAGTTGGGGGGTGGAGTGGTAGATTTGGGTATCGTCAGCGTAGAAATGATATTGAAAGCCATGGAAGGCTATCAGCCGACCCAGGGAAGAGGTGTATAATGAAAATAAGAGGGGTCCAAGAACAGAACCTTGGGGGACCCCAACAGAGAAGGGAAGAGGAGAGGAGGAGGTAGAATTGTACATTACACTGAAGGTGCAATGGGATAGGTAGGACGAGAGCCACTGAAGAGCACAGTCACGGAGACCGAGGGAGTAAAGTTTTTTGTTGAGGAGGGGGTGGTCGACAGTATCAAAGGCAGCCGATAGGTCCAGGAGTAGGAGTACAGAGTAGTGTCCATTGGTTTTTGCGGTTAGTAGGTCATTTGTGAGTTTAAGAAATATTAAACTGTTATTATTATTATTATACAGGATTTATATAGCGCCAACCGTTTGCACAGTTTTTTCAAGTAGGCACAATAGGGGCATGCTGAAAGTTTATTTTTTCTGTGAAATAAATACAGTAAGGACATTTAAACAGGAAGTAAACCCAGATTGGGTTCACTTCCTCAATAGTCCCCTGCAAATTAGAAGCATAATGGGCTACTATGCATCACATAGTAGCCCATTATGTACCACTTACCTGCAAACAAAGCCTGCGGCGTCTAGCGATGTCCCCGCTCCAGGCCGCGTCCATCTTCTGCCCCTCTTCCTTCCAGGGCCGTGATCTCCGGTGCTGTGAGTGGCCGGAGTCGCGTGACATCACTCCTGCACATGTGCGCGGGAGCCGCCAGTCACGGCACGGTCGCAGTGGAGTAACAGCACGGAGGCCGTTTCTTCACTGCGCATGTGCTGACATGACGTCGGCACAGCACATACACTGCATATCTCCTGAGCCGTACAGGTTTAGGAGATACGCAAGGCACCTACAGGTAAGCCTTATCATAGGCTTACCTGTAGGTTAAAGTGGTTGTCACGAGTTGACAACTACTTTAACTATAGTCTGCTCTGGGACAAAGAGCAACATAATATTATAGCACAATATAACAAAAAGAAATGAACCAAGTATCTGCTTGCGTAACTATCTTTCTGTATGCCCCTCAATCCATTTATCTACAGTGGGTACGGAAAGTATTCAGATCCCCTTAAATTTTTCACTCTTTGTTATGTTGCAGCCATTTGCTAAAATCATTTAAGTTCACAGCACCCCATATTGACAGAAAAACACAGAATTGTTGACATTTTTGCAGATTTATTAAAAAAGAAAAACTGAAATATCACATGGTCCTAAGTATTCAGACCCTTTGCTCAGTATTTAGTAGAAGCACCCTTTTGATCTAATACAGCCATGAGTCTTTTTGGGAAAGATGCAAGAAGTTTTTCACACCTGGATTTGGGGATCCTCTGCCATTCCTCCTTGCAGATCCTCTCAAGTCCTGTCAGGTTGGATGGTAAATGTTGGTGTACAGCCATTTTTAGGTCTCTCCAGAGATGCTCAATTGGGTTTAAGTCAGGGCTCTGGCTGGGCCATTCAAGAACAGTCACGGAGTTGTGAAGCCACTCCATCGTTATTTTAGTTGTGTGCTTAGGGTCATTGTCTTGTTGGAAGGTAAACCTTCGGCTCAGTCTGAGGTCAGCTCTGGAGCACTCTGGAGAAGGTTTTCGTCCAGGATATCCCTGTACTTGGCCGCATTAATCTTTCCCTCGATTGCAATCAGTCGTCCTGTCCCTGCAGCTGAAAAACACCCCCACAGCATGATGCTGTCACCACCATCACCACCAAAAGTTCTATCTTGGTCTCATCAGACCAGAGAATCTTATTTCTCACCATCTTGGAGTCCTTCAGGTGCTTTTTTAGCAAACCCCATGCAGGCTTTCATGTGTCTTGCACTGAGGAGAGGCTTCCGTCGGGCCACTCTGCCATAAGGCCCCGACTGGTGGAGGGCTGCAGTGATGGTTGACTTTCTACAACTTTCTCCCATCTCCCGACTGCATCTCTGGAGCTCAGCCACAGTGATCTTTGGATTCTTCTTTACCTCTCTCACAAAGGCTCTTCTCCCCCGATAGCTCAGTTTGGCCGGACGGCTAGCTCTAGGAAGGGTTCTGGTCGTACCAAACGTCTTCCATTTAAGGATTATGGAGGCCACTGTGCTCTTAGGAACCTTAAGTGCAGCAGAAATGTTTTTGTAACCTTGGCCAGATCTTTGCCTTGCCACAATTCTGTCCCTAAAGCTCTTCAGGCAGTTCCTTTGACCTCATGATTCTCATTTGCTCTGACATGCACTGTGAGCTGTAAGGTCTTATATAGACAGGTGTGTGGCTTTCCTAATCAAGTCCAATCAGTATAATCAAGCACAGCTGGACTCAAATGAAGGTGTAGAACCATCTCAAGGATGATCAGAAGAAATGGACAGCACCTGAGTTAAATATATGAGTGTCACAGCAAAGGGTCTGCATACTTAGGACCATGTGATATTTCAGTTTTTCTTTTTTAATAAATCTGCAAAAATGTCAACAATTCTGTGTTTTTCTGTCAATGTGGGGTGCTGTGTGTACATTAATGAGGGAAAAAATGAACTTAAATGATTTTAGCAAATGGCTGCAATATAACAATGAGTGAAAAATTTAAGGGGATCTGAATACTTTCAGTACCCACTGTATATAAAGAAAAATACTGTCCCAAATCATAAGCATTCCAATAAGGAAAATAAATAGTGGTTCACAAATAAATTAATTCACTTGTATTTTCCTTTCAAAAGTGAACAGCATAAGTAGTACAAGGTTAAACAAAAACACCAGAAGAGCTAACAAAAAAATTATCTTTTGTCAAAAGTGTTTTTTTATTTTTTGTCCACCACCATAGCTTTGTTTTTCATCGACATAGCAACAGCAAAATAGATTTTTTTCTTCCCAAAAATGCTTTATTTCCTCTCTCTGTACATTGAACTGCAGCTGTGTGAAATATTTTTTCAGCAACTGTTATAACAAAGCTGTAGCCAATAAAGGGCGATGCTTATACCATTTTGAATTAAAGAAATAAAAGATAGGTTCAGAAGAAACAAACAAAGGGCAGTTATTTGAGATATTGGAAATAATTGTGCAGATTCTGCACATTATATTTGAAAAGCTTTTGTTTGGCACATTTATGTGGCTCTGTAATATTTTTAATTAATTTGTAAAATGATAGCATAAATATAACGTTGCCAGGGGAAGCTGTGAAATGTGTTTGTTCAGCTGAAGAAATGCATGCTTTCTTCCAATCAGTGCCAAAGAAAAGTTTGGAATTTGCCATATTCTTATTTTACCTTGCTATAATGTTACATTATCCACTGATATTACAAGAGCAGATTACGTAATGAACGTTTACAATACTAGGAACTCCATAACATTTTCACCAAGTTTTTGGCCTGTACTACTCATTTTATTATGTTTATTTATTTAGACGGGAATTGTAAAGGAATGCTAGAACTCTTTCCCACAGCAATCAATCAGTTGTCAGGTTCATTTTCTAACCATCTTTCGTGGATAGAATCTGATTGCTTGCTTTGAAATACAACTCCTTTCCTCAGATTTATATTTATATTGGCTGTTTTTATAGATTTATTTAATCCTTTTTAGTAGTAATAAAATAGAGCTAATTTATGAAACCTACAGAAAAGATGAAGTATTTGTTTATGTCAACAAATCATTTCTGATTTTAAAAAAATGGAGCCTGCTGTGCTTGTGGACAAAACCCTCACTTTGATCTTGTTTTCTTTGCTTCAGTGTGCAATCATCAACCCCAAAGTATTGATTTTAATAGTTTCTTGTTTTACTAGTGGAACCTCACCCAAAAGGTAGGAGCATAACTAGCTTGAACACCCTGGTCACATGTGTTTTATCTCCTGTTGGTTGCCCTGGTTCCAGACACTATGGGTTGATTTACTAAAACTGGCGAGCACAACATCTGGCACAGCTCTGAATAGAAACCAATCAGCTTCCAGGTTTATTTATCAAAGCATTATTGAATAAGCTGAAATCAGTAACTGATTGGCTACCATGCACAGCTGCACTAAATGTTGCACTCTCCAGTATTAGTAAATTAACCCTTTGACTGCCAGTACAATAGCTATGAGTTTGCTGACATTAGACCACATAGATCACAGGCAAAAGGCACAGAGCCAATCAGAGCTCTGGAGAAAATTTTCTTGCAAAATGCAACTTCTCTTGCAAAGTGAGCAGCCATTATGCCTTTAAAAACCATATTGTGTAAATCATTAGCCTTTTAGTAGTTTAAGCAGCTGTGCATACTCATTCCAAGAAAATAGTAAGTAACCATAAGGAAAAAAAAAAGCTCAACAACTGACTGTTTTTAGTAAACACATAAACTGGAGCATGGACAATCTGGTGCAGCTGTGCATAGAAACCAATCAGCTTCCAGGTTTATTGTAAAAGGTTAATTAAACAAGCTGAAGTTAGAAGCTGATTGGCTACTATGCACAGCTGCATCAGATTCACAGTGCTCCAGTTTTAGTAAATTGTCCCCATAATGCAGTGGTTCTCAACTCCGGTTCTCGGGACCCACTAACAGGCCAGGTTTGCAGGATAACTGAAATACATCACAGATGATATAATTTGCTGCTCAGTGATTGCAGTGTTCTAGTCTGCATCTCCCCAAGGTAATACTTAAACTCTGGCCTGTTGGTGGGTCGGGAAGACAGGAGTTGAGAACCACTGCCATAATGTAACATCATGGACATTAAAGTGTAAAATGTAGTCACTTATAGTTAAAATTCCTTGAAAACATAACATTCTACATCTCTGATCTTGAAAAAAATTAATCCAGAAACTAAACAAGATGATTTTTTTTTGCATTGCAATTTCTGTTGTACGCTCTTATTACCTGCTCAGAATGCATTAGATTAACTATGATTATGTATTGGGCTAACAGAATAAAATAGCATTTTGTAGTATACTCCTTCCTTAATGAAAATTATTTCTGTAAGCTTGGTTACCCAGGAAAGCCCTGTGATGCCAACAAGACAAAAGATTTTATTTTCAGTGAAAAACTAGACGATGCTAAGCATTCCTCATGCAATAAGTCAACATGTTGAAAATTGCCTCTTGCAATTTCTGTTAGGCATTGAGACAATATTTGCACATTCGTAAAAACTGCTCCAGAATAAAATATGTGCTGATGTATCTAATGAATGGAGTAAGATATATCAATAATTCAATTTACAGCTTATACACAACCAAAGGGAACATATTATTCATGGAGAAAGCAAGGCCTGTTGAAGAGTTTATGTTATTAACTGCAGAGAACACAGGCAAAAAGATGGCTTTAGAACATTTCTGTATACATTCCTCAACACAAGTTTAATTACTTAGCTCTCTATATGGTCACTTCAGTTTTATTTATATCAAGCATCAGATACAATAATGTCTAATATATATATTATTTATTGCAGGTACTTATATAGCACTGTCAATTTATGCAGGGCTTTTACATTTATATATCTATATATATATATATATATATATATAGATACATAGATATATATGTATATCTATCTATATATATATATATATAGATATATATATATATATATATATAGTACATTTACATCGGTCCCTGCCCTCAAGGAGCTTACAATCTAAGATCATAAACTCACATTCATACACATATTAGGGCCAATTTAGTCAGGAGCCAATTTTCCTACCAGGATGCCTTTGAAGTGTGGAAGGAAACCAGAGTACCCGGAGGAAACCCATATAAGCACAGGGGGAACATGCAAATTCCAGGCAGGTAGTGTCATGATGGGCTTTGAACCAATTGCCCTAGTGCTGCTGGGTAGAAGTGCTAATTTAGCCACTGGGTATCTAATGCTAAGAACTAACATATAATATGTTGCAGCTTAAGAGTCTTTAGATATGATGCCTGCATTCATTTGCAGACTTTTTTTCTATATTTTCATCTGGTGGTCCCATGACAATGTTTACTAATTGAACTGTATCTATGAAGGACCCAGCTTTGTCACCCTAGGGCAAAAGGTGTGTAACGATTACAGAATACCTTGCCTTCTCCTTATCTCCATAACATAGAGTAAGATGTTCTGTAGTTCATACATTTTAACTAGGTAGGACTGATAACATTGTTTGGGATAAGACTGCAGAGTACATAGGATGCAGGATAGAAATGGATTTCTGATAGGACCAAGGAGGATTGTGCACTTATTGTACAGAAATAACATAATATATTTAAAGAGGAAGTAAATGCTTCTTTTTAAAAAATCTTTTTTCTTACCAGCAAAAGTAAAGGCATAATGTATTAGTATGCATTGCATACTAGCACATTATGTGAAACTTACCTGAAAATGAAGCTCTCATCATCCCCACTTCCTTTCAGGTCTGCATGCTCCAGCTGTGTGACTGGCCGGAGCCGCGTGACGTCACTCCCGCACATGCATGCGGGAGCAGCTGGTCATGACACAGGCTTCTGAAGAAACGGCACGGGTGGCCGTTCCTTCAGAGTGCATGCGCCAATGACATCATCAGTGAAGTATACAGTAAATATCTCCTAAATGGTGCAAGTTTAGGAGATATTTACTGTACCTATAGGTAAGTCTTATTATAGGCTTACCTATAGGTACATACATTAGGGGGAAGTTTACTTCCTCTTTAATTATATAGTTAAAAGACCAAGAAAAGCAAACAAGAGAAGTTCATTGTTAGGGTTTATATATGCTGGAAACTAATTGCAGTGAACTTTAAAAAAAGTAGGTCCATGACAGTATTCCAGGACCTCAGGGTCCATAAAAGTAATACTTTTGGACGTACTTCAAATACTAGGATTAACTTACTAAAGAAGCAGAGGCTTTTTACTTAGCAAAGTGAATATTATTTTTGTAAAATGTATGTTTGGTTTGCATAGTTATCATTAGTAAATGTGGTGGACCTGTGTCCTTTGCCTGGTGTACAGCCTCTGGGGCATTTTAGTAAATCAACCCCAAATGTGATATTGTAATGCATTTTCAGGGTACTAAAAATAAGAAAAGGAAGGAACGATGCAAAGTAAAAAAAAAATAGTAGCAGTAACAATTCAAAACCCATCCTCTACTGTTCTAGCTTCAGAAAAAGGAATTCTGAGTAGGTTATGTGGGTTACTTATATTAATGTTCCTTGAATAAATATTTTACATATATATATATAAATTATATAGTCAATATATACTGTAAAACTGTATATATATATATATATATATATATATATATATATATATATATATATATAGTATATTAGAAAAACAATGTTATATATAAAGTATGCAAGCTAAAAAATTAAAAATGTATTAGGGTTATTTAATAATACATGTAGAAGATTTTGCATATGTCTCCAAATCGCTTAGTTGATCAACTGTTTATAAAGAGTCTTGATGTCTTGGGTTCTAAGTTTCATAATTCACAAGGCCCTTCCATGTACATTATTCAATATACCAGCTAGCATGTTTGCTGACTATCATTACTGAAGACAGATAAGAACAGAATTGGCTCGGATCTGTCAATGCCTTGCAATTTGTGCAGACAACACCATATCTCAAGCAACGGAACTGATACCTGCCTTGGGGGTAGTAGTTGTTCGTGATGCCTTTTGAACATGTTGTCCAAAAAACAAAAGTACTTTTGCTGCAGTCTTTTCATCCTTCCCTATATTTGGTATATCACTTAAACAGAGAGAACATGCACTTGACTTATGTGTTCTAATATGCATACTGTAACTCATCAGTTTATAGGGACATTATGGTCAGCAACAACTGATCTATTTTATAAACCACAAACATTTCCTAAATGGTGTTCATTAAAAGGTGGTCAGGTTAAAATGAGCTGCTTCTGATGTAGCTGGCGGCTCTACACTCAATTAGTAGCTCTATTTCTTGCTCCATCTTTGTGGACTACCACATGCTGCAAATGTAAATTATGTGCTATTTTCCATTCATTTTGACCAAGAAAATTAAATTATCTGCATATTAGGCTAAAAAAATTGTTCCAGAAGCCCAGTTGCAGGAGATAAACTATAGGGTAATCTAGATGCTCAGCATATAGAGAGGTGGGTACTCCAGGTGAATGGGTTCTGGCAGGGCGGACCCCAATGAGTGCTAGCCACGGCTCGTCTCCGTCTGGCAATGTAGAAAAAGGAATGACTGCACCTCAAAGGAAGTCTGAAAAAGTAGTTCAAGAGTGTCAGTTATTAAAAGATATGCTGAGCATCTAGAAAAAGGAACAATTGCACCTCAAAGGAAGTCTGAAAGGGTAACTTTGTTTATTGAAGCATCAAATAGCATGGTACAGGATGAACCCAATGGCAATGAATAAGTACTGATGTTAAGTGTGAAACGCATCTGCTTTTGACTTGGTTCATCCTTTACCATGCTATTTGATGCTTCAATAAACAAAGTTACCCTTTCAGACTTCCTTTGAGGTGCAATTGTTCCTTTTTCTAGATGCTCAGCATATCTTTTAATAACTGACACTCTTGAACTACTTTGTTTTTTGGGGCTAAATAAAAGAGAAAAATTTGTAGAATGTCATTTCCAAACTCTATCTGAAAGTGTTAGAGGCCTGTCAGCCCCTTACATTAATAAGTTCGGTCACTTCCCTGGAACAAGCACATATATCAGAAAAGTCAGAATGAAGTCAGATTGCCCAATTTGCATACTTTTTTGGTTCACTAACTAAGAAAATCAGATATTTGAATCTATGTAGAAACCATAAAACCAAACAGAGGACACGCCAGCCTAGTGCATTATCCTCAAAACATGTATTTTAAAAATCGTAACTATAATACTCACAAACCAACAGGTGTATAAAAGCTTGTCATGCTACAACAACAGCATCAAGTCAACATTGCATCATAAATCATAACAGGATATCATGAGTCCAACAGGCTAACATGTTTCAAGGGCTTGCCTCTTCCTCAGAGCCCTTCCTCAGGTTTCTGAGGAAGAGGCAGGCCCCTCTAAGTGCGTTATGACTTATGATGTAACATGAACTTAATGCTGTTGATATAGCATGACAAGCTTTTGTACACCTTTTGGCTTGTGAGTATTATACTTAAGATTTTCTAATAATAAAATACATCTTTTGACGACAATGTACTAGGCTGGTGCTCCCTCTGTTTTATTTTATGGTTTCAGTGTATCCTGACTTCCCCAGTCATAAGAGTGCAGCAAGGCACAGCATGTCCATTAAAGCCAAGATGGGAATCTAGACAGCTGCCACCTCTTGGGTCCACTCTCAAGCATAGGCAGTTTTACATGTGTTTGTTGATTTGAATCTATGTGACAGTCAGGTTGTTAGAATGTTTAGGAGATGTGGCATACTCATTTTGCACATGTTCTCTTTAAATCCAGGTAAATCCAGGTAAGGCATTGACTGTAATTCTAGCACATGTTTTATTTTCCATAACAATTATTAGTTTAAATCATTAAATTATTATTTTCAGCTCTTATTGGCTGTTATTGCTAAAATAACGATTGCCATGACAAACTAGCAGACAGGAACCTTAATAGTTTAGTAAATTGATACTAAGGCTACAGGTCATGTCTCAAGCATTACTTTTTCTGTACCATCCTTTTTGTGACAGCATTTATTATCAAAGGTAACAGCTATCAACAGGGTGGCACCAGGATACAATGTTAGCTTAATCCCTGATTTTAATGTTATCACTGCGTCCCATATTAGTTGCAGTCTGCCTACGTTTCACAGAGTGGCATTAATATCATTGGGTTAGTTTACAAAAGACAAAAAGGCTGCTCACTTTGAGGAATTCTCGCCAGAGCTTAGTGAAAGGGGTGAAATTTCACTTTGCAAGGTATACCCAAAAGAGCCAAGGAAAAAAAAAAAACCTTTTCTTGTACATAATTGGATAATGGAAGTCAGCAGAATGTGACCTCAATCACTAAGGTCTAGGGGACATTCCCTTGAAAAGTGCAACTTTCCTTGCAAAGTGAAAATTCTATTTGCATTTAGTAAATCAACCCCATGTCTCATTGATGTTGACCTCTGTGTTGTGTAGTAATATTAATACTAAACAGTATGGTAAGAGAAAAAATTCTGTTATCCTTTTAATACTGAAGTATTTGTTCGGGGGTGTGGTGTGGAGGATGGCTGCATGTACACCTACTTTGAACCATGTTACAGTCCATGGCATGTAATACATATATAATATACAACCAATTAATTGTATTCTCTGACTTTCATCTAATATCTGTGGAAGGATGTGTCTTGATTTGAATACATTGTATAGCAAGTCAAGAGTTAAAGGAAAAGTCCAGCCAAAGCTTGTTTGGCTGTACTTTTCCTATGGACACAGGAGTGCAATCTGTTTTGCACTCCTGTGATCCGATTTCTGTTGACATTACAGGGATCAGTCAAGGCACTGTGTCAACACGACAATGAAAGTTGCGATTCACCAGGTCCCTGGACTGATACCCACCTCAGCTTCTCAGCGAGCTGCTAAGAGCCTAAGACAGCTGCTCCCTGCCCCTCCACAGCTCAGCGCTCCAGAGAGCATTGGGGGAGCTGAACGAAGAGCTGCTGATTGTCAGTCAGCAGCTCTCTGCTTTGGGAGCTGCGAACACCACCGATGGCTCAGTTCTCAGTGCAGAGGCACCAGGGGACAGATGCAGCATCGGACCGATGCTGCATCCACCTAGGTAAGTATGAATGGGCAAAAAAAACCCATAATTCTCTTTTAACCACTTCAGCCCCGGAAGGATTTCACACATTAGGACCAGAGCACTTTTTGCGATTCGGCACTGCGTCACTTTAACTGACAATTACGCGGTTGTGAGATGTTGTACCCAAACAAAATTGTCGTCCTTTTTTCCCCACAAATAGAGCTTTCTTTTGGTGGTATTTGATCACCTCTGTGTAACTTTTGATCACCGCTATAAACAAAAAAACTAGTTTGAAAAAAAAACATAATTTCTTACTTTTTGCTATACTAAATGTCCAAAAAAAGGAGAAAAACTTCTATTCATCAGTTTTGGCCAATATTTATACTTCTACATATTTGTGGTAACAAAAAATTGCAATCAACGTTTCTTGATTGCCTTGCGCAAAAGTTGCAGCGTTTACAAACCATGAGAATTTGTTCATGGCGTTTTTACTATTTTTTTTTTTTTTTACTAGTAATGGCGGTGATCTGTTTTTTATTTTTATCGGGACTGCAATATTGTGGCGGATATGTCGGACATTTTTGACACTTTTTTGGGACCAATGACATTTATACAGCGATCAGGGCTAAAAAAAAAACACTGATTACTGTGTAAATGTCACTGGCAGGGAAGGGGTTAACCTGCAGGGGGCAATGAATGGGTTAACTGTGTTCCCTGTGTGTGTTCTAACTGTATGGGGGTTGGGCTTCCAGGGGCATAACAGATCTAATGGATCCCGAGTACAGGGATCAGTAGATCTGTCATGTCCCCCCTCACAGAGCGAGGAACCGCCGTGTTTACGTCGGCGGTTCCCCTTTCTGGCTCTCTCACAGGCAACCGCGGGTTGCCAGTGGACATCAAGTCCACCCGACCCGTGGCCCCGCTCACAGAGAGCGCGGCAGGCATGTGCACGTGCCAGCGCTCGCTATTCGCACATGCGCAGATCACCTCTTATAAATGCCGATTTGCGGGAACATGCCACTTTGCCATCGTATATGTACTATACGCGGTCGGCAAGTGGTTAAATAATACTATTTGTCTTCATAGTAAAATGTGATTTTATGCATACTTCTTTCAAACTCATATTACCCATTACAAATGTATTACTTTAACAATCTTTAAGTTGTTGTATCAGGAAATATGAATTTTCCTTGGGGCTTTAGCTGTACTTACATATTTAAATCTAGCTATCAGCTATTCTAACAGTGTAGAAAAGTACATTTTATTATGCACACTCTGGATCTGAGATCACATGCAATTTTGCTTAAATTATTAATTGAAGAGTACATTTTTCAGGCTTCTTCATATACACATACAATACAGTATGCAGTTTACCTTAAATTGAATATTGTTAAATAAAAAAGAACGTTGATTTAGGTTGAACACTACATTGGATCAATACTTAGCCATGAATAAGGACACTTGTAAAGAAACTGTTCTACTTCTTCCTGTATTTGATTTCTGAATGATTGGCAGGTTATGTATTATGAGTTTTCATAACGATTTTATACTGTGATCAGGAAGGAAGAGGACGGTTTGACAAATGCTGAAAAGGAACTGCTGACAATAATAGCAACAATAGCTTCAGAATACTAAAATGTGATATATTATGAACTTGTGGCCATTGAGGCTTAGCACATTTCAATTGAGACAGAGTTTCAATATTTTAGAGAGTGGTGCTTAATCCTTATGCTGAATTCCATCTACAGCTGTACAGTCACAGATTTTTGTGAACATTGCTCGAGTTACTGCTGTCATAGGAAGGATGTAGATTTAAAATTACAGTTATTAGAAGTAATAGTGATAGTTCATCCTGAGGTCTGATTTGTTCAGTCTTGTCACTAATAATAAGGCAATAATGCCAGACTGTTTTTGACCACGGGGGAATATATTATAGGTCTAGCTACTCATGTATACGTAACTGGTGCAGCCCTGTGAGCCAACCAGTCTTCTAGGGATTTCTTAAGATTAACTATGATATTCCCTACAGAACCTCTGGCTTCCTGATATTTCCCTATACAAAGAACGACTGTAATATTGAAGTAAGCATATTGCTGTAAAATGGGGGTTAGACACTGTTTATCTTTCTTATAATTTCTTATGATTTTCAGTGTAATTGGTATGATTTATCTTCGAGGCTGTGCAGTTCCATGATGTTTGTTTTCTAACAAGACAACAATAGAATTTTCATTTACGGGATAATGACTTTTTTTTCTTTTTTTTTTTATGTTTTAAAGAGTATTATTGTGTTTTCAAAGTGAACAATGGGAATAGACACAGCAAGTAAGGGAAGGCCTTACCAAAAGTACATAGCATTATGACACATAACGTTAATAGAAAAAACGAAAGAGCACCAGAACAGATAAAGACACTATAAATAAACAAACAAAGGGGGGCCCATGTGGCAGGTCCCTATGCCCCCGACCGGCACCCCATTTGGGAGCAAGCTGTGTCCGAGGGGGGGAGGGCCCAGTACCTGACGAGCCAGCCCCCAAGGGTACATCACAAGGACCAATTAAGGCTGAAGAAAACTAGAAAAGGTACCTTTGGAACCGGCTAGCCCAGCGGGGCTACTTCCATGAAATAAAGTCCCAACTAGAAATCACAAAACTGAGCAGAAAAGAAAACAGAAAAGGGTAGGAAAAGGAAGTCAGATAAGAGATGAGAAAGAGAAAAAAGGAAAGGTCACTAGGGGAGTGTTTCCTTGTGTAAAGAAAGGAGGAAAGGCCGGGTCACAAAGGTAGGTTAAGGTAATTCCTCCAGGGTTCCCAAACCATATCAAATTTTGATGAGGAATCCAGTAGAATTTTGACATACTTTTCTTGGATCATGATCCAAGTAATTTTTTTCTTGGCTGCGTGGAATGAAACAGAGGGATTTTTCCAAGCCCTTGCTAGAGTAAGGTTGGCTCCCAACAGAATAAAGTGAGTAAGTTTAAATAAAGGTTTTGAAAGACCATCTGGTTTCTGGTTAAGTAGAGCTATTTCCGGGTTTTGTGGTATTGTCTGGCCTGTAACCTTCCTAAGCATAGAAAAAATTGTGTTCCAGAAACCCCTGATCCTGGGACATTCCCACCAAGTATGGTAGTACATGCCTAGGAGATTACAGCCCCTAAAGCACAACTTTAGGAGTTCGAGAACATGACTAAGAGACGGAGTGGGACAAGATACCAGCGAGAAATCATCTTTACGCTGGCTTCCATCAATGGGATGTTTACTGTACCCTCCCAAAGGGCAAACCACTTATCCGCCTCCCAAGACAGGTTCAGGTCCCCCTCCCAGGACTTGGCATATGGAGGTTTCTCAGGATGCTCCTTCAGTGAAGCGTATATTATGGAGATGCCCCCTTTCTGATTGGAAATATCCGAGCACCAGTGCTCATAGGGGGTAACGGCGCCTGCATCAGTCTAGATCTCCAAACCGAGCTAATAAAGTGGTGAATTTGTTGGAATCTGAACCTCTCTGACAAGGGCATGTCCAGTTTGCTAGTGCAATGCTCCAGAGTGAAAGGGCCAGAGGGGGAAAGGAAGAGCCCAATTCTGTAGAGGCCTTTATTGGTCCACCAACCAAACGCGCGGATGTCTTGATCCAGGGGAACTGGGGATTATTAAAAACATTCTGCAGGGGACGAGAGGGTGAGACCAAGGATGGATTCCCGAATAAGGAGTTGCAAAGAGCCACTGAGTGGGAAAGGGTAGGGGACAGGATCGAGGGTATAGATTTGGGGTGCACCTACACCAGGAAATTTAAGGTATTGAGGGGGACTGCCTGCCTCTCAATCCCAACCCAGTCAGGTCTATTGGACCGAGCATGGATAATGGAAAATTGAGCCAACTGTGCCGCCTGATAGAATCTCCAGAGGTTCGGGAGCCCCAACCCTCCCTGGGTCCATTGCCTCAAGAGAACTTCAGCCGGGCACCTAAAGCCTTTGTTACCCCAAATTAACTTTTTGATTTGAGATTGGAATTTGAGCAGTTGTGGTTTTTTGATCGAGATGGGAAAGGATCTGAACAAGTAGACGATCTTAGGCAGGAGGGTCATCTTGACCGCATTTACTCTCCCCAACCAGGAGAGGCCCAGCTGACCCCAACTGGCGAGATCCTCCGTAAGTTGTCTATATAAAGGGGGATAATTGACATTGTATAAGAGTTCAGTCCTGGCTGCTAGATTAACTCCTAGGTAGGGGATGTGTCCTGGGCTCCAGGTAAAGTGGAACTGATCCTTAAGCTGTTGAATGACTGTCTCGGGGACATTAATATTAAGGGCAGCAGAGTTTCCCATATTGACTATCAGGCCCGAGGCTCTACCAAACTCCTGTAGAAGTTGAACAATGCTGGGGATAGAGATGAAAGGGGAGGTGATAAAAAGCTGAAGGTCATCTGCAAATAAGGCACATTTGTGTGTGTGGGGCCCACAACTCACCCCCCTGATGTCAGGATGTTCCCTAATAGTGATCGCCAGGAGTTCTATGGCTATAGCGAATATCAGTGGGGAAAGAGGGCATCCCTGCCTGGTGCTCCTGTAGATGGGGAGCGGGTCGGAAAGGTAGTTTTGAAGCCTGACACGGGCTATAGGGTTGGAGTATAAAGCTTTAAGGGTCTGTAGGAATCGGGTCCAAACCCCCAACACCCAAGGACCTTAAAGAGATAAGGCCATTTGACCATGTTGAATGCTTTTTGAAGGTCAGTTGATAGAACTAGACCCTCCTGCAGGGGCCGCCGTCCCAACCAGACTTAAGGAGTGAGATAAGGTCCACGCTCTGCGGATCTGGTGTGGTCCCTGTCTCCCAGGGATGGAACCCCACCTGGTCCCTATGGATATAAGTCCCTATGAAGGTGGACAGTCAATTGGCAAGGATTTTAGTTAGGATTTTTAAGTCATTATTGATTAGAGAGATGGGCCTGTAATTACTCACATCAGAGGGGTCCCTACCAGGTTTTGGAATGACTGAGATATTAGTAGAATTGAGGTCTTCGCTAACTAACGTTCCCTCCTGAAGGGAGTTGAAAAAATTTGCTAGGTGCGGTGCTAATATGGGCCCAAACTGTTTATAATATTCTGAAGATAGCCCGTCGGGACCCGGGGCCGGACCCTTTTTAAGATGTTTGATTACATCCAATATCTCAGTCTCCGAAATTGGGTCCTCCAAAGCGAGCCTGTCTTCCCTATCTAGCGAGGGTAGGGGAGTGTTAGCAAAAACTGGTGGGGGGGGGGCAGGGGGGTCCGTGGGCTCTGACTTATAAAGCTTAGCACAAAATTTGTGAAAGGATGCCATGATCCTGTGGGGGTACTGGATGAGGACCCCTGAGCGGTCTTTCACCTTGGGGAAGGTGAAGGATCGAAACTTCAGAGAGAGTTTTGTGGCTAATTTGGGGCCTATGCGGTCCTTCTGGGTATAAAAGGGGGCATTAGCCCATCTAATCTGATTCTCTGCTTGAGTGGTCAGGGTGAGGTTTAAGGCCGCCCTACCCACTTCGAGCTGGCACCGAAATTGTGGAGACAACTTTTTTGTGTGCCTTAGCGAGTTTAAGGAAGTCCTGCTCTAACTTAACAATGTCTGCTTTCCTCTCTTTTTTCAGTTTGGCGGAAAGATGCATAATCCTGCCTCTAATTACTGCTTTATGGGCCACCCAGAGGGACATGAAAGAGACTTTGGAGCTTGAATTCCCCTAACAATGTGCAATGGACTGGATTGTTGAGCAGGGATTCCTTCAGACGCAATTGGGGTCTCACCCCAGTGTCCGAGTGGACCCTGGATTATAGCACTACCATCGAATGGTTGGACAACGGGGATTCCCTTATAATTGATTTAGAGACCAGGGGGGTTGACGGGGCCCCCAGGAAGATATGATCGAACCTAGCGTAAGACCTGTGTGGGGCGGATTAATGGGTGAAATCCCTCGTTTGTGGGTTAAATTCACGCCAGACATCCACTAGACCTAATGCGTGCAGCAGCTTTGCAATCCTCAGGCTCCTCTTAGGGGGCTGGAGGAGGTGACCCTGGTCGGTCCCAGATTTATCCAACATGTGGTCTAGAGCTGTGTTAGAGTCCCCCCCAGGATCACCGCCCCCTTGAAGTGGGGAGATAGGGAATCCAGCATGGATCGGAAAAATGTATGGCCCCTAAGTTCCCCAGCCAAGAGGATATATCTACCCTCTGGGTCCCTAATCTCTTGATGAGACTGGAACCCAGCTCCTCTAGCAAAGAAGATGCCCACCCCCCTGGTCTTGTCGGGGGCACTCGCCAGAAAGAATTGGGGGAATTTTCTGTGAACAAACCTAGGGATAAAGCGATTAGGAAAGTGGGTTTCTTGGAGGAGTAGAACCTCCAGGTGCTGAGAATGAGCGGTCTGGAAATACGTTTGGCGTTTTAAGGGGGAATTTAGACCCTGGACATTATACGAGGTTAATTTTAAGAGCATAGAAGGATTGGGGGAGGGGGTCATGGAGGTCTAGAGAGGTTATATGCATCACTGAGGGAGGACTCATCTGACCCTGAAGAGAACAGGAGAGTGACTTCACATCCCTGGGGGTGCTTGACCCCGAGCTTCTCATGAACAAAGATCGGGAGCTTCCCTGGTGCCTGGGAATAGAGAAAGAGCATAGGAGAAGAATGAGGAAAAGTGAATAAAAAGGAAGCAAACGACAGGGAAAAAAAAAGAAGGGAGAAGCGGCAGTCGCCGCCAGTCCCTTCTGTATTTGGGGGGTGGGAGCCAGGTCACTAGCACCCAGACCCCAAATATTAGCAGTAAATGTCCACCTAAATAGCAGAATCACTTCTGCTCTAGGGAGACCAAAAGAACGGTGGAGCCCAAGAGCAGAGGGAGGAGCATGCTCACCGCTCCATCCCTAATAAGTCCCTAACCATAGAAAAAATTGGGAATGACCCACAAGTTAAAAAAGGCGAGTTTTAAGCCCAGGAGAGGAATAAGTGAGTCGCAAACACCCCACTCACTTATTCCCAGGAGAGGAATAAGTGAGTTGCAAAAACAGCATTGTGGATAACAATAACGTACAGGCTATCAAAGTACATTAACATTTATGCACCGAACACATACTTGAACCCCAGAGCTGAAGGTGCCAGGAGGGACCTGTGTACAAAAGGTTCGGAGGCCCCGGCCCAGGCGCCCCCCCCCGGAACCAGAGGGATCAGGAGGGGGCAATCCCGGGCCAGGCACCCACCCCAACAGAGAGCCCCCCAGGCTCGGTGGGGGGCCCCACACCCAACGGGAGGAGATCTTTCCGTATTAAGACAACAAACAAAGTCAAACTGTAAAACAGGTAACATAAGAAAAGAAGAGTAGTCCCACATCAGAGGGAAGTTGAGCCTTCGGCCAGGGTCAAAACGACCAGTGAAAGACCAGAGTCCCAAACATGACCACTAATCCTCAAGGGGGTGGGAATCTTTAGATCTCTTGAAGTGTTGGTTCAGCCACACCGGAGGGATGGGACTTTGAGGTGAGGGACACTTGGAAGAACTGACATTTCTGTCTTGAAGCATGGAAGATGGGTCCAGGGAAATCAAGTTCAGTTTGATCAGTAAATGCTCTCCCTCCTGGAAGGAGCAGAAGCCATAATTTTTCCCCTTGAAAGAGAAGGAAAGGCGAAACATAAAGACTACCAATATTGGATTGCTTTCTGGGTAAGAACCTCAAGGAGGTGTTTCAGGGCCCTCCGCTTCTGGATGGCAGCAGGGGAAATTGGGTTGCCTTGGAACGACAACTGGGGGGAATTCCTGGTGAATGTCATCATTTCCTCCTTTACAAAGTAAAAGTCAGGTTTGACCACCATGTCTCTGGGCAGACCATCCAAACACGGAGCCTGGAGAGCTCTATGAGCCCTGTCGAGTTCCAACCTGTGGTCCGGTATATTGGTGATAATCTTCTATGAATGAGCGAACAGTTCTTGGGACATCTGTGATGGATTCCGGGAGACCCCGAATACGGAAATTGTATCTCCTAGAGCGATTCTCAATTATATCCAGCTGGTCTTGTAGGTCTTGGATGCGAGAAGTATTTTGGTTCGCCCTGGCTATTGTTTGATCAGTCTTTTCTTCTATGGCCTAGTTGAGGTAATTTGGGAAGCTGTCTGGGCCAGATCTTTGGTTAGCATTTTGGAAAAGGTTTCCATCATAAATTTCAGATCAGAGTTAAATGTCGGGGAGGGGGAACCCAACGACCATGGGGTTTCAGGGTTAGGGGGCCGGTCACCATTCGGGGAAGAGAACATTTCTTCAAGGGTCCTCTCCAGGAGGGCGACTGTGGAGGTAAGTGAGAGAGCCTGATGAGTAAAGGTCTGAGCTGAGAGGACCTGGACTGGGTAAGATATGCAAAACCCCCTCCCCCCCCAGCTTCCATATCATCTGCACTGTCTTTTTGGTCAGGCTGGGGTCCAGGGGTATAGGAGAGACTTTAGGGGACTGGTCAGTAAACCCTGGATGCCTGGACAAGTCTCTTCTGACCGCGGCAGCATACATGGGGGCCGAGTTTAAAAAGTGTCCTTCTGCAGAGGGGGAGATTGTTTGAGGGCGGGAGGGGCTCAGAAATATTGTGCCCAGCTCTTGGCCTCTCCTGTCCCGAGTAGGCTGTCAACTAGTCCAAAGCCACTTCACACCAAAATGTGTACTGAATTGTAGGTCCAATCCCCCCTCTGTGTCAGCTTATCCTTGGGTAAGAACAAGCTCCCAAGTACCTAAATATCCACAATGGGATCCTGAGAGGGCGATATGTCTGCGGCAGGTCAGGCCTCTGATGCGGTGGTCAGCCCGCTCCCTGTAGCACAGCGGGATCCGGGGGGACTCAGGTGGGCCAAGTGTCACATTGGGGAGCGACCAGAGAGGACCCCTGAGCTGTAAGGGGGATCCAAACTGACCCTGAAGACTGATCGGTCGCTGGCGTATGGGAGCGCCACCTCGTGAGTGTAGGCCAGAGCCATAGCTGCGACCGGCGGAGTCCCAGCGGTGGTATCAGCTGGGTCCCGGCGCGCTGACTGATGCCCCTGGGGAAGACAGCCTTCAGGGGCACATGGGGTCTGGGTCCCGATCGGTGGCAGATGAAGGGCTGCAGGATGCCTCGCGCATGCGCACTCCGGGATAATGACTTTTAATAGGTTAAATTGTAATTCAGCATCGTTAAAACGTTAAAAAAAAGTAAAAAATTTGACACAGTTCTCAAATACATGCACCTTTCTCCACGTTAAGTTTTTAAAATTCCCTATTAGGCTGCATTCACACTTGAGCGTTGCGTCTTTGAGCTTTTTCCGGCGTTTTGACGTGCGTTTTGTCACGCGACTTTGGATTGTTTTTGCACGTTTTTGGGCTTTTGGCGTTTTTGTATTAGCCAATAGAAAATACTATATCTATTGCATCATTTGTTGCTAGGTAGTTCAGCTTTTTTTTAGCTCTGATATCAGCTGCAAATTGCACAAACATGCGCGACAAAATGCTCAAAAAAGCCTGAATCACACATTTCCATTAATTTCTGCCCAATTCGCTTCAGGCATTTGACTTCAGGCTTTTTTGAGTGGAGATGTGAACCATCTCCAAAGAGAATCATTGGTTTTTTCCCCCTTCAGCATTTTGTAGCTTCAGGCTTCAAGCATATTCAAGCTACAAAACGCTCAGCTGTGAATGGGCCCTCACTAATGAAAAACACCTGATGATCCTGCAGGTAAAGCAATACACTCTTATAGTACCTTCTTGTATCGGGATGATAACATTGCGACTGCTGATCTGAAATTCCAAGCAGTGGGGTCAGCCCTGTCTGAGTTGTGTTCTGCTGGACTACTTTAGCGACAGAAAGAAAGGGGCAGGGAGGTACACCTAAATGTAGAATTAACAACACAAGTTATTGCTCAAAGTAAAATGCACTTACAAGATGTAAGGTCAACACACGCATGTCATGAAGAGCTCATCATCCTCAGGGGCTGCCATTGTGTAGTTCAGGGGTGTTCAAACTATGGCCCTCCAGTTGTTCAACAACTACAATTCCCATCATGCCTAGTCATGTCTGTGACTGTCAGAGTTTTACAATGCCTCATGGGACCTGTAGTTCTGCAACAGTTGGAGGGCCGTAATTTGGAGATCCCTGGTGTAGTTCATCTTCCAGGGTCAGTATGGCTGTGGAGAGGGATGCAGGAAGCATCCAGGAAGTCAGAGCTCACCAGCATGAACCTCACCTCATGAGGAAATTATGTCACTGAATGTCACTCATATCGAGGGGAGGATGAGAGGAAGAACAGGTGAAAAAAAGGACTACTTTACCACCAAGGACAGCTAGTACTAAACAACATAGCCCTTTCTGGTTACACTAGGTCCCTGCTTGCAAGAGGCATTTCTGCAAGGCTTGGCTGGATCCAGAGTATGGCCTAACCCTGTGCTAACTGTGCTTGAGGAGAAGTGATGTGCATGAGAGAGTAAGGAGGGAATTGTCTGCAAGCAACTTTGTGCAGGAGGAGTGTGAAAATGTACAGGGAATGTGCCAAAAAGCAATGCTGCAAATTTCAGTTCTTGGCATCTCATAAATCCCCAACCCCATCCAAGTTTAAACCCCTCAATAAAAATACAAAAACACAGTAAAGGACTATTCATTGACTCAGAGTATGTGAGAAAGTAAATGCCTAGCTGGGCAAGGTGACAGGTGGACCACAACATCCAGCAGCCCCTACAGGGGTACTGCTACAATTCTTTAAATCTGTACTCCAAACTAGCATTCAGTCCTGAGACTTACATCATCAGACATCATCAGCACAGTGTTGAGCCATCCTTTGCTTCTCGCTTATCTTAAAGTGGCTGTAAACCTCAGTCATAGAATCTGAGCAAATCACATACATCTGTAGTGTTTACTTAACTCTCTCCAAAGCTCTAAGTGCTGTTTTTTTCTGGTGCTCCGTTCCTCTGTTAGCAGCATGAGCCACTTCTAAGAAGTTTTCCCGGGGGGGGCGGAGCTCAGTACACAACTTGTCTATTTACAACACAGTTCTGCTGTGTGTAAAGGGGAGGGGTGTGTTTCTTTCCTCCAAACAGCTCTCACACTGTAACTGCAGCCTATCTGCCCCCTCCTCTGTGCTCCTGACAGAAGAAAGATTTAAACACATTTCTGCCCTTTTATAGGGATGTAGACAAGAGATAAACAAATAAAACCTATGTAGAAAGGTTTGTTTCATCTCTGTATAGCATGTGAGGCTGTTCACTTCACTGGGTGTATGTGAGGGTTCCCAACCACTTTAACTTGTGTGAGCATATTCCTTGGTTACGCATACATACTGTAGAATAACCGATAAGTTGCCCCTCCTTCTCCCAGTCTGAGTGCTGCTGTGCAGGGAATAAGTAGAGGATGCTATGAAGTCCCAATCAGGTACTCAGGTACAACTTGAATTCAAAAATATAGTTCATGTGTGTCTTTAAATATTATGCACCTACAATGACTTGTGTTTTTATACCTACCTGTAGTTTTTTTTTTTTACCTGTGATCACTACCACTATGGAAGCCATATGGTAATAAATAGAATAACATGTTTTCCTAATAAACACCTAGCCATGGGACTATAAAGCACTTTAACAAGACCTGGGTCATAGGGTCCACCCTGTACAGGTTATCCTGGGTAATCCTAACATTTGTATGTGTCCCATATTAAATTGGAATGATGCACTGTTCCCAAGTACTGAAATCTTGAGAAAGCTGTTTTTAGACAAGGTGATGCAAAGCCAGGACTAGTATATTGGCTCTGCAGTTTGAAGATATAGACATTTAAGACAGAAGCATTGGATATCATTTTTGGGTGCACGGAGGATGCCATCTTGGTACACCTGATTGATTCCTATGGTGTTATATTTTACTACTGAAATTAGAGTGTTATTCTTTGATGCCTTTTAATTTAGTAAAACATTTTTGCACTATGGGAAGCCCCTTTGTCCTTTGTTTTATGATAGCCTACTGAGCCAAGGGATCATTCAAGGGGACATATATCCTTGACCAAAGGAACGCTGAGGGACCTGGATCTTGGTTATATCAAAAGCGCATTTGACCTGTAGTTTATGGGTCATATGCTGAGGTGACCATGCATGACAGAAGGTGATGGATCACAATGGTGTTGTTCACATAAAAGACACACAGAGGTGGGTGGATAACAATTTTGATCCTCTGATTCATGGGCACCTATTAACATCTCACCTGTTGTGGACTATTTATTTATTTTTCAGTACAGACATGATTGTGTGTTACTATTTGTGTCACTTTCATTTCATAATTTTTATATGAAATGATAGGAGTTTGCATATTTTTATTTATTTATTTATTCATCAATTTATTTACTTATTACATTTAAATAGCTTACTTATCACATTGTGTGTATTCACTTTTATTTTGATACATTTGTGTCTGAAGGTCCAGGGGGTGTTTATTAGAGCACATTTTTCACTTATTTTGTAGGTTTCCCAAGTTTACGAATTTACTATTATTTATCTATTCATTCACGTTACTGTGTAGTTTTTATTTGGTTAAATTTGGGTGGGAAAGTCTGGGAGGTGTTTAGTAATTTTAGTTTATTATGTGGTTGGTGTTCAGGGGCAGTGCAGCACTATTTATTTAATAGTTAGTAAACTAGGTTGAAAATGCTCTTAAAGCGGAACTTCAGCACCCCCCCCCCCCCACCACCACCACCAAAAAAATTAAAAGTCAGCAGCTGCAAATACTGTAGCTGCTGACTTTTACTATTAGGGCACTTACCTGTCCAGGGATCCCACGGTGACCTCACCTAAGCCAATTCTTGATTTGGCTCTCAGGTGCTGGCACTGCCATCTTGGGTAAGGGAAACCGGCAGAGAAGCCTTGCGGCTTCAAGACCGGCTTCCTACTTCGCTTTCTTAATGGACCAGTTGCAGCGAGGGCCAAACTTCTGGTTGAGTTTGCTGCGGCAAACTCAGCAGGAAGTGGGAGCGGGTACCTGTCAAAACCAGGTACCCGCTCTCCCCCACAAGGTGCCAAATGTGGCATCAGAGGGGGGAGGAGGCAGATAAGCGGAGCTTCCCCTTTTGGGTGGAGCTTTGCTTCAAAATAAAACTGTGGATTTACCAAAACCTGCTAGGCAGCATTCTGGTTGATAACTATCCCACCTCCTACCACCCCTGCACCTTCCAATTGGCCTATAAAACTGGCCATTGCCTATGTAAACCTTTAATGCTGTTACCTTATTACCAAATAAAAACAGTTTAAAGGAAAAAAAAAATGGCCATTGTTTTGGGGGTAGCTGGAAGAGATGGACAAATTACTGACCAGAGAGCAGTGCGCATAATAAAACATTATGGTTTGGGGATCTTTTGGAATTCTAAAAAAATAAAGTGGGATAGAATATGAGCCACCTTCAAGGTGGCTTCAAAGTGAAGTCATGTGCTTACTTTAAAGTTCTACTTATCACAACTCTTGCAGTCAAATTGCCGCAATAATGGTATTTTTTCCCATCATCCACTTTCTAGTCCCTAGCACATGGCCATAGGGCAAATTAAGATGACCTTTGTATCTAAAGCTAGGTTTACAGTACTCACAATATACAACATATTGGTTTATCTATGATAACATTTTTGTTATAAACAGTAATGCAGAATAGTATTGAATTTATTTCATATGTATCACCTTTAAGCAATGTACCATGGCCACCACTTGGAATAAGTAGTTAGATAATAAAGTATTCCTTCAATATCCTCATGGACGAAAAAAATAAATCAAGGTGTCATTTTGAATTCTGGCAGGTGCAGAGCTAAGTTATAACTGAAAATAAGGATTTTATCTTTGTCACACAGAGCTGATAGGGAGATATGGGATGTTGCTGAAATGTGCACGCTATTTCTGTGAAACTGATAAAATGCCCTTCACAGTCCTGTACAAAGCTGACAAATGATTTGATATAAAATTAAGAACACAAGCAAAACTGAGAATGTGTGTCAATTTATCCTGTTTTAGAAAGGTTACTGTGTAGGATTCATGATCCTGTGTGAAATAACACTTTTCTAAAATTACTGTAACCTCACTATGTCCTAATATGTTATATCAATTTAGAGATACATAGATGTCACATTAGAAAAAAAAATATAAAGGAACTGTTAACATCATAAATGTACCACATACACCAACAGCTTAGTAGATTGTGTGGCTGATTTACTAAAGGCAAAGGACTGTGCACTTTGAAAAGTGCTGATGCACCAGTGGTGACAGGTGCTCAATATTTGGGGGGGAGTAGCAAACCAACAACACCCCCCCACGGGAGACGGACAGGAAGGCGGCGATCAGCCCTCCTTTGGGAGATGGATGGGAAGGCAACGATCACCCTTCATGCGGGATACAGACAGGAAGGCGGCGATCAGAGGCCTCCTTACCTTAGGAGGCAGAGGATGTGGATCCATGGTTGGGCTGCTGCTCCGCGCTCCAGCGATTCTTCACTCCGGGGCCATTGCTTCTTCTCCCGGCCAAACAGGAAGAGGGTCTTGAGACCTGATTGGCTGGGAGTCCTAAGGCTGTTGCTCCAGCTCTTAGTAAATGAAGTAAGACTTCACTTTGCAAAAAATACCCAATAACGTGCAACGGCGTTAATGAACATCATTGCTACGTCACGTTTTGTTAAAAAAAAAACATTTCTCTGCTATTTTTGAACCTGAAAATGCGCATTAGTGAGCATTTTGCTGGCTCAGTGTCAAAAACGCCATAACGCTACAGCCTCGGAATGTGTGGGTCCTGCATTTGATTTACATCTTAAGAATGCCAACGCCCTCTACAGCTCAAAAACGTCATTGTTTGTATGGGGCCATTGAATAACATGGAGAGCATAAAAAAATGCTAAAAAAGCAGCGGTAAAAAAGTCTGTGTGTATGAGGCCTAAAAGTGGTATGACCTTATAGTAAGAATTGTATCAGGTCATAACTATTCTGATGTAAAAGAAAGGTGTGCTGGCACATGGGCTTATATTTTTTTTTTTTAGGGGAGGGGGAAATCAGCTCTCACAAATTATAATTTAGTTTTTCCAGCTGACATCTTGAGGTTTAAAAGACTGTACCATCTATAGTCTATGGCACCCTTTATAAATTCCCTCCATTGTATCCAAAATAAAGTCTGCATGATAGTTGAATATATTCGTGTATCCTTTGTATGTGTTATGTCTTCCCACAACCTGAGCGCAGCTTCCCAGCAAGCGTGCCCAACACCTGTGACTGTGTTCAAACCTCACCGGAATTATATGATCTTGCTGCAAATTCAGGTCAAATGCACTTTCTCAGAAATCCTTTCTTTGTTTCTCTACCCCACCTACAGACTTCACTGTGTCTTTCATGTTGCCATGTCTATCTACAGAATGACTGTGATATGAAATAAGGAATGTTCAGCAAAATGTATAGAATAATGGCATTGTGATACAGGCAATGTACAGCACAGTGTACAGAATAAGGACGGCATTGAAAGGGAAGAGTATAGAATAATAATAATCTCAACATTGGACTGTGACTTAAAGTAGTATTAAACTCAAAAGCAAACATTTATTTCATTGCAGCTTACTAATTATTAGACGTGATGGCTGTATGTATTTTCTTTTTATACTTTCTTTCCTTTATTCTCACCTGGTTATTTGGTAAATGTTGTTTTTCAAAAAATTGGACACAGCGGGAGCCAATCAGTGGGTCCAGCAGACATGATGTCCGCCGAGACCCACCGATCATTCGTGAGAAAGACAGAACGCCGGTCTGCCTATTTAAACAAGGCAACACACTGACACCTTAGCCGCCATTGCGCAATGTGCTGGGTGTCCAGGCTGTTCCTGTACCTTTAACCACTTCAGCCCCGGAAGAATTTCCCAGGTTAGGACCAGAGCACTTTTTGCGATTCGGCACTGCGTCGCTTTAACTGACAATTGTGCGGTCATGCGATGTTGAACCCAAATGAAATTTGCGTCCTTTTTTCCCCACAAATAGAGCTTTCTTTTGGTGGTATTTGATCCCCTCTGCGTCATTTCTGATCACCGCTATAAACAAAAGAAGAGCGACCATTTTGCAAAAAAAAACAAATTTCTTACTTTTTGCTAAAATACAAATTAAAAAAAAAATAGATAAAAAAACATTTTTTTCACCGGTTTTGGCCGATTTATATTCTTCCTCATATTTGTGATAAAAAAAATTGCAATCGACATTTATTGATTAGTTTGCGCAAAAGTGGCCGCGTTTACGGATGATGAGAATTCATTTCTGGGGTTTTTATTTTTTTTTATTTTTTACTAGTAATGGCGGTGATCTGCAATTTTTAGCGGTACTGCTATATTGCAGCAGACATGTCGGACATTTTTGACACTTTTTTGGGACCAATGACATTTATACAGCGATCAGAAATTTAAATGTCCACTGATTACTGTATAAATGTCATTGGCAGGGAAGGGGTTAACCTGCAGGGGCGATCTAGGGGTTAACTATGTTCCCTGGGTGTGTTCTAACTGTGGGGGGACTGGGCTACCATGGGCATGAGAGATCTAACTGATCCCAGTGACAGGGATCAGTAGATCTCCCATGCCCCCACTAACAGAGCGGGGAACCGCCGTGTTTACATAGGTGGTTTCTCACTCTTTGGCTCTGGCAGCCCATTGTGGCTCGCCGGCGGACATTAGGTCCGCCCGAGCCACGGGCACACTCCTCCGGAGTGTGTCGGGCACAAGAGTTTGCCGCCGGCGGCTCACCCCCTAGCTACACCTAAATACACCCCGTAAATAGGCGGCGATTCGCGGGATGCGTCCACACTGCCGTAGTAAATATACGGTGTTTACATCGGCGGTTCCCTGTTCTTTGCCCATGGCCGCTCATCGCGGCTCGCCGACGGACATCAGGTCCGCCCGAGCCACGGGCACACCCCTCAGGAGTGCGGCGGGCGCACGCGCGCCCCCTAGCGGCGATTCGTAGATCGCCACTTTTTTACGGCGATTCGCGACCAGCATTCACACCGTAAATAGATGGTAGGCAGTGTGGAACTGATTAAGGAGGGTTGGGTTCCTCCAGTCACCTGCCCTACATTTAGCCATTAAATGCATGTGCTTCCATTGTGAAGACTCTTATACAGAAATAGGTTCTGCAGTATACAGGGAGCCTTGCTGCCGGCCTGCAAGCTTACACATGCATTTGCAAATGTGTGTAACCAAACCCCTATGTTTAACACATACTGTTAGCCAGGTTAATTTGGTTGTTCGCAAGCTGGTCAGAAAGTTGAGCTTGAAAAATTCTTTGGTTTTTGTTTGACATGAGTCTGCCCTTCCAGTGTTACTTACTGTAAAGGCCAGTTATAGGTGGGGGCATGTGACATCTTTTTGACCTATGTAAACAAGGCAGACTGCCATTCTGTGAGAGGGGAATGTGCTGATCTTGCGTTCCTGCTAAGCAGGAACATGGATCTTTACATTCTCCCAGTCAAAGCACCCCCCACCACAGTTAGCAATCACTCCTAGGGAACACATTTAACCTTTTATTGTCCCTGATATTAACTCATTCCCTGCCAGTGTCATTAGTACAGTGACAGTGCATATTTTTAGCACTGATCACTGTATTAGTGTTACTGGTCCCCAAAAAGTGTCAAAAGTATCAGTTAGGTGTCCAATTTGTCTGCTGCAATATTGCAGTCCCGCTATAAGTCGCTGATCACGCCATTACTAGTAAAAAAAAAAAAAAAAAGTTTGTAGATGCTGTAACTTTTGTGCAAACTAATCAATATACATGTATTGGGTTTTTTATTTTTTTAACAAAAGAAGTAGCAGAATACATATTGGCCTAAATTGATGAAGAAATTTGACTTTTTACATTTTTTTATTGGGAATTTTATGCAGCAGAAAGTAAAAAATATTGTTTTTTACTTGTCAGTCTGTTTTTGTTTATAGTGCAGGGTTAATCAAATACCACCAAAAGAAAGCTCTATTTGTGGGGAAAAAAAGGACATATAGGTTTTTTGGGCGTTGCACGCCAGCGCAATTGTCAGTTAAAGTAAGGCAGTGCTGTATCACAAAAAATGGCCTGGTCATGAAGGGGGGTAAATCTTTCAGAGCTGAAGTGGTTAAAGTGGTTCTTAGCCCTGGTTCACACCAGTGCGGCTTTAAATTGTGATACTTCAACGCGGTTTCAAAGCCGCACATCAGTGCAATTTGCACTGCTGATTTCATTGAAGCTTGCAACTTCATTTAACAGAAGTCTATGAAAGTTGCAATGAAAAAGTAGTGCAGGAACCTTTTTCATAATCGCTGTGACATGAGTTGCGGCAATACAAACAGTTCCATTTCAGGCAATAGATGCGACTTGCCATGCGATTTTTAACATTCTATGCATGAAGGTACAAAACCTTCTCTGTGCAGCAGTCTCTCCTAATACTTACCAGCAATGTTCACAAGAGTATCAGCTCTCCCTCCTCATTGGCTGAGCCATTGGCTCCCACGGCTGTCACAGCCAGTGAGCCAATGAGGAGAGAGAGGGGGTGGGGCCTCGGCCATGCGTGTGAATGGAAACACAGAGCCGCAGCTCAGGAAGGAGCCTGCTTGCTCTGAGGGCACTCAGCAGGAGGAAGGGGCCAGCAGCACCGGTGAGGGACCCGAAAAGAAGAGGATCAGAGCTACGCAAAACCACAGCACAGAGCAGATGAGTATGACATGTTTGTTTCTTTTTTGTTGGGGGGGGGGGGTAACGACATCCCCAATCTAATGTGATACACACAAATGACCACATGGTATGTGCGACTTTTAAGGCACCATCATCAATAAAAAGAATATATAAAAAAATCTAAATTTTCTCATGGAGATGTCCATCATAATTTGTGCACGGTACATGTATAGTGTTATCCAATTATTTTTGATAAGAAGATAGTATAGTCCGCCCAGGAATCAGTGTACAGAATGATGGCAGTGTACAACAGGGAATGTACAGCGTGCATTACCACAACACACAGTGACATTTAAATGTGCATGCATATACAGATCACTTTAGTGTGCCTGTGTTATAGCACATTAACCACTTCACCCCCGGAAGGATTTCCCAGGTTAGGACCAGAGCACTTTTTGCAATTCACCACTGCGTCACTTTAACTGACAATTCCGTGGTCATGCGATACTGTACCCAAACAAAATTTGCGTCCTTTTTTTCCCACAAATAGAGATTTCTTTTGGTGGTATTTGATCACCGCTGCGTCATTTCTGATTGCCGCTATAAACAAAAAAGAGCGCCAATTTAAAAAAAATAATAATATTTCTTACTTTTTGCTAAAATTCAAATCCAAAAAAAAAATAAAAAAATAAATGTTTTCATAGATTTTTGCTGATTTATATTCTTCCTCATATTTCTGGTAAAAAAAATCGCAATCGGCGTTTACTGATTGATTTGCGCAAAAGTTGCCGCATTTACGGATGATGAGAATTCATTTCTGGGGTTTTTTTTTTACTAGTAATGGCAGCGATCTGCGATTTTTAGCGGTACTGTGATATTGGGGCGGACATGTCGGACATTTTTTACACTTTTTTGGGACCAATGACGTTTATTCAGCGATCAGAAATTTAAATGTCCACTGATTACTGTATAAATGTCATTGGCAGTGAAGCGGTTAACCTGCAGGGGGAGATCTAGGGGTTAACTGTGTTCCCTGGGTGTGTTCTAACTGTGGGGGGGCTGGGCTGCCATGGGCATGAGAGATCTAACTGACCCCAGTGACAGGGATCAGTAGATCTCTCATGTGCCCATTGACAGAGCGGGGAAACGCCGTATTTACATCGGTGGTTCCTCACTCTTTGGCTCTGGCAGCTCATTGCGGCTCGCCGGCAGATATTGGGTCTGCCCGAGCCGCGGCCACACCCCTCCGGAGTGTGTCGGGCACAAGAGCGCGCCACCGGCGGCTTGCCCCCTAGGTGCACTTACGCGCGCAGTGTGGAACCGGTTAAGGCCTTATGCACACAGGACATTTTTGGACATTTTTACAGCAGATGTTATTTTCTACAGCCAATAAACTCTCCATCATATTATCCTATGTGTTCATGCACACATAGGCTGTTATCAACTGTTTTTGGCTGGGGTATTTTTGAACTTTAAAAAAAAAAAACGAAGACCAGTGGGTTATGAGACGTTTTTCAGCTGTAAAAACACTAACACTGAAAAACGCGCAAAAGTCTGTATACACAGCATTAAGCGTCAAGCGTTTCTGTCTCCATTGATTTGAATAGAAGTCGCACCAGAAGTCGGATCATGATGATCCGATTTGCGGTGCGACTTGTGTGCAGAGGATCTTGAAGGGGAACCCCACAAAAAATGTAAAAAAACTATTTGCGTGGGGTCCCCCCCCAGAGCATACCAGACCCCTTGGTTTGGTATGGATTTTAAGGGTAACTCCAACGCCAAAAAAATGACGTGGGGTCACCCAAAATCAATACCAGACCCTTATCCGAGCACACAGCCCAGCAAGCCAGGAAAGGGGGTGGGGACAAGAGAGCGCCCCCCCCCCCACCTTCTGGACCAAAGCTAAACTATCCAATTAATCTATATGCAATCGGGCAAACACTTGTACTACATAGGTGCTGGTAAATTTAAAAGAGATTGTATTATCATATTCTATAGAGTATGGTGAGCTTAAAACACATAGATGAAAATGCTATTGGCATTGATACTTTTAAACAGTGCAGGAATTTTTATTTCTTTTGTGCTCTGGGGTGCATGTTCAGTCTATTAAAAATGAATGGGCAGCCTACCTCAATGTCCAATAACACACAAAAGGGTGATAGTCTGGAATATATTGTACTTATATGATCATTTACATGATGTTGCACATTGATGTGCATTGTGAAATGAGCCCTTTCAAATAAAATAAGCTTTGCTGCATACATTTTTGGGACCATATAAACATATATGATTAATACCATTATTATATATTGGCAAGTATATTTTGTATGTCACACTCACTTTCCCAATGCACAGATGAAGGATCCGGCTTGCCATTCCACATAACTGTTCCTCTCCCTTTGCACGCAGGTGCAGCCCCCAGCAATATAAGTCCCACAAGGTTCAGGAGGTATCGTCTGGTGGCTGCTGCTTCCATCCTATAAGCTTCCTGTCACTTGTTGTACTCAGATAACAGTTGGATCTGAGGTCTGACACATGTCAGAATTCATTTCTCAGCCCAGTCTTGGCAGCGAGGAGCCAGCAAGGGAATAATGTAGCTGTCATCAAGCTAACCACTGCATATTCTGTGGTGGTAGTTGTGGGGGAGGGGGAGAGGGCATTTTGACCCCTGTTGGAAGATTGGGGGTGGGTGAAAGTTAATGTTTAACATAATTAACCCTGTCTGTACTGTGCTGACAGAATTTATTATTAGTTGTAAACTAGATTTGAAAGCTATGGGGTGGATTTACTAAAGGCAAATAGAATGTGTACTTTGCAAAGTGCAGTTGCACTCTGCAAGTGCAGTTGCTACAGAGCTTAGTAAATGAGCAGAAGCTCTGATAACTTCCATAATCCAATAATGTGCAAGCAAAAATGCAGTTTTCTAAATTTTCCTTGCATGTGATTGGGTATTCTTTGCAAAGTAAAGGTTTATCTCATTTGCAAAGCTCTGGAGCAACTGCACTTGCAAAGTGCACAGTCTATTTGCCTTTAGTAAATCAACCCCTTTATATCCACTTACAAACTGGGCCATAGTAAAAAGATGTCCTTGGTTTGAAATGGAATACTGGGGTTATGGCTGCAGCAATATGCCATAACCCTGGTATTGTCTTTTTTTAGCTGTTATTCTCTAACAACTAAAAGTGATCCAAGCAGCTGATTAGCCACTGGGTCATTAATATAAGTGGCGGCATGGGTACCCCCTCTGCTGCTTTCCGGTGGTTTGGTAGTCCTGGGAACTGATGCCACTGTTGCGGCGGCTGACCACCAAGATTAGCTGAGGAAAGATGACATCAGGTAAACTCTATGGTCTAGGAGGACCAGAGCGGTGTCATGGTTTCACTTTCAGTTCAGGAAAAGCTTTAGATCAATGGGTCTTTTTATAATATAATGCTATCCATTATAGAGGAGAGATGGGGCGGTCTTATAGACCCCCCATCTCTCCATAAAGATGACTTGTCATAGCAATAAAAGTAAAGATTAAAAATGTAAAGGGACAGTGTAAAAATAAAATAAAGTAATAAAATAAATAATAATAATAAAAAAATGAAAGAGCCCCCATCCCCTTGTGCTTACCCGCAGTGGTGAATGCATATTATTATTATAATAAACTATTTATATAGCGCCAACAGTTTACGCAGCAATTTACACTGTAGAGGGGGGACAGTACAATTACAATACAGTTCACTACAGAAGGGACAGGAGGGCCCTGCTCGTAGAACTTACATTCTAAAGGGAGGGGGTTGTGGTACAAAAGATAATAGCTGCAGGGGATGGTTTGATGGGGGTGGCTCAGGTACAGTTCTTAGGTGGGTGAGGGATAGGCTTCCCTGAATAAATGAGTTTTCAGGGATCTTCTAAAGGTGGACAGGGTAGGGGCTGATCGGACATACCGAGGCAGGGAGATGGGAGAGCCTCCTGAAGGCAAGCATGGGAGGAAGTAATAAGGGAGCTATATAATAATAATAATAATAATAATAATACTATTAATAAGTACTAATGTTTAAAGTGTCACCTATGGAGATATTTACGTACCATAGTTTGGCACATGAGCATGTGCAATTTTAAAGCATGACATTTTGGGTATCTATTTACTCAGCGTAACATCATTTCATATTTTACAAAAAATTAGATTATATATTGTGTTTTATTTTAATGCATCAAAGTGTATTTTTCCCAAAAAATGCATTTGACAAATTGCTACCCTGTGACATAACAAAATGCAGTGACCCATTTTAATCTCTAGGGCATCTGCTCGTATATATAAATTATTTGGGGTTTTTAAGTAATTTTTTAGCAAAAAAAAAAAAATAGATTTTTACATATATGAAAGAAGTGTCAGAATTGGCCTGGTAGGCAAGTGGATGTCCTACCAAAGCTTTAAAGATCTAGAAACTGGGCTTCTTAATTGTATGTTTATGAGGGGAAACTCAGTATGTCCCTGTTTGACAATGGGAACAGATTGAGTTTACTCTCCTATCAAATTATTCAGAATAGCTTGCAGTCTGCCCAATGCCTGCCCCAAACAAACACATTGACAGCTAAGAAAAAAATACAGGTATGCCATGTGAATGGGAACACACAACAAAGATATAGTGATATTTTCTTAATTTTGATCAGGTAAGTGGAAATGCACTTTAACATAGATCAGGCTGCTTGTATTCATAGTTCCTGGTAGCTGTAACTAACATTCAACATGGGGAAGGTTCCAAGGCCAACCAAAAACAAACTGCAAAGATTATACCTACTCTCTATTCTTAAAGAGCATAAAAATACAGGGGGGAAGAGTTTGGAGAAGTCAGACCTCTAAACCCTGGACCTCCACCCCCCCCCCCCCCCCCAACCACTTAGGCAAGTCATATATTATGTGGTTTTCTTTCCTTCCATGATCGGTGAAAGGAAATAAAATTACTCAATTTCACCACCAACACAATCAGCGCTATTATATATTGGGGTGGGGGGGGGGGTTGGGTTGCCTTCCTGGCCTGCAGAATACAAGCCGCTGGAACTAATCCTATGTTGAACATCCAAGAGGCTGGTTGTACCCAAGTCAATCACTGGATTATTCTATTTTACCATTAAATCAAGTATATAACTCTTTTTAAAAATGGCATAATGTTATTCCCTAACTCAGAGAAACTTAACAGTAGTGTTACTAATGAAACCATTGATAGCGCATTTGTTTCTAGTTCTGGTTAGTTTTTAACACAAGATGGTTTTCTTTACTAAATCCAAATATATAAAAGTGTTTATGTACCTATAGGTAAGTCTATAATAAGGCTTATCTGTAGGTACTGTAAATATCTCCTAAACTTGCACCGTGGAGAGAGAGTTGATTAGCAGCCTCATGCTGTGGAAAACCAGAGTGAAGCACAGCATAGGATGCTGCTGGAAGTCCAGGAAATTACATCAGCAACAGAGAGCCAATCAGGTAATGCATTCACGAATCACATCACTGGAGCTCGCGAACCGTGAAGTAACTCCAGGAAAGAAGTCGGCCGTGACAGCGGTGTCTGGACGCCGCTGCAGGGCTTCATTTTAATGTAAGTATTTCATAATGAGCTTGTATGCGATGCATACTGGCTCATTGTGCCTTTGTCTTGCAGGTTTTTTTTGGAGGTGTACAACCTCTTTACTAGTTCCAAGAATGTGACTGACTTTTAACCTTTCCCTTATTCTTAATGATACACAACTTAAGCCTAGACCATACCCTAACATTTAGCATAATCCTTAAAGACGAACCACAAACTTCTCATATTGAGTTAATCTTTAATGAAGGCTTTGCAACTAATCTGCAAAGCTGCTATGGCCCAGTATTTTTAACACTCATAAGATGCAGCCCTTATGAGGTATAATTAATGGGCTTGATTTAATAAAATGAATGTAAAAGAGCAGGGAGAAATCACTATAATGATAAATGTCATGGTTCTCTTGCAGGCTTAAATGAGCGTGCGGACCATTACACACCCAGGGAACACAACCTCTTAACTGATTTGCTAAAGTGTACACTAATGTACAGGGCAGCAGGGCATCTATTGCAGTCCCAATTTGTAATTTACAGATAAGTGTGTGTTATATATATATATATATATATATATATATATATATATATATATATATATATATAATGTTTTCAGGAAGCACCCTTCTAGTTTCTCCCACCAGCCATTAACCACCTGCATTGCACAGGGAAACAGATTCCCAGTGATGACATCACTGGGACTCTAATGAGGCACGCAGTGAAAAAGGGATGGAACAAGGCAAGGCAAAATATAAGCAGCTGATTAAAATTAGTTTTATGTAAAAGTTGTGTTGATATACAGCATATATATATATATATATATATATATATATATATATATATATATATATATTATATATATATATATATATATATATA
>BLSH010100094.1:0-26117 GCA_018402905.1 Glandirana rugosa | reverse complement strand
TGTATATATACTGTATATATATATACTGTATGATTGATATATATATATATATATATATATATATATATATATATATAACAGTATCTCACAAAAGTGAGTGCACCCTCACATTTTTATAAATATTTAATGATGTCTTTTCATGACAACACTGAAGAAATGACACTTTGCTACAATGTAAAGTAATGAGTGTACAGCTTGTATAACAGTGTAAATTTGCTGTCCCCTCAAAATAACTCAACACACAGCCATTGATGTCTAAACTGCTGGCAACAAAAGCAAGTACACCCCTAAGTGAAAATGTCCAAATTGTGCCCAAAGTGTCAATATTTTGTGTGGCCACCATTATTTTCCAGCACTGCCTTAACCCTATTGGGCATGGAGTTCACCAGAGCTTCACAGGTTGCCACTGGAGTCCTATTCCACTCCTCCATGATGGAGCTGGTGGATTTTAGAGACCTTGCACTCCTCCACCTTCCATTTGAGGATGTCCCACAGATGTTCAATAGGGTTTAGGTCTGGAGGCAGGCTTGGTCAGTCCATCAACTTTACCCTCAGCTTCTTTAGCAAAGGCAGCGGTCATCTTGAAGGTGTGTTTGGGGTTGTTATCATGTTGGAATACTTCCCTGCAGCCCAGTCTCCAAAGGGAGGGGAACATTCTCTGCTTCAGTATGTTACAGTACATGTTGGCATTCATGGTTCCCTCAATGAACTGCAGCTCCCCAGTGCCGGCAACAGTAATGCAGCCCCAGACCATGACACTTCCACCACCATGCTTGATTGTAGGCAAGACACACTTGTCTTTGTACTCCTCACCTGGTTGCCGCCACACACGCTTAACACCATCTGAACCAAATATGTTTATCTTGGTCTCATCAGACCACAGGACATGGTTCCAGTAACCCATGTCTTTAATCTGCTTGTCTCCAGCAAAGTGTTTGCGGGCTTTCTTGTGCATCATCTTTATAAGAGGCTTCCTTCTGGGATGACAGCCATGCCGACCAATTTTATGCAGTGTGCGGTGTATGGTCTGAGCACTGACAGGCTGACTCCCCACCCTTTCAACCTCTGCAGCAATGCTGGCAGCACCCATACGTCTATTTCCCAAAGACAACCTCTGGATATCACGCTGAACATGTGCACTTAATTTCTTTGGTTGACCATGGTAAGGCCTGTTCTAAATGGAACATGTCCTGTTAAACCACTGGATGGTCTTGGCCACTGTGCTGCAGCTCAGTTTCAGGGTCCTGGAAATCTTCTTCTAGCCTAGGCCATCTTTATGTAGAGCAACAATTCTTTTTTTCAGATCCTCAGAGAGTTCTTTGCCATGAGGTTCCATGTTGAACAGCATGAGAGAGTGAGAGCAATAATACCAACTTTAACACACCTGCTCCCCATTCACTCCTGAGACCTTCTAACACTAACGAGTCACATGACACTGGGGAGGAAAAATGGCTAATAAGCCCAATTTGGACATTTTCACTTAGGGGTGTACTCACTTTTGTTGCCAGTAGTTTAGACAATAATGACTGTGTGTTGTGTTATTTTGAGGGGACAGCAAATTTACACTGTTATACAAGCTGTACACTCACTACTTTACATTGTAGCAACGTGTCTTGTCTTCAGTGTTGTTACATAAAAAGATATAATAAAATATTTACAAAAATGTGAGGGGTGTACTCACTTTTGTGAGATACTGTATATATACAAGGGGAGCAAATAGGGCTACATAGGAGCAAATAGGGCAACACAAGCATGACTCTCGGTGTTTACAGCTTTACATCATTATTGCGTTTGCAATTGTTTTGTATGAAGCCACGTATGTGTGCTTGCCATGGCCAATGTGTCCATGTGATAATCCCAAAAAGCATACTCTGTTGCCTTGTTTGTATTCAATATTCTTTCATCAGATCAGTAAGTTGATATTTTCCTAATACTTTAATTTTTTAAATGTATTTTTACATTTTTTATTAACTACGTAACGAACAAAAAATACAGTCCTCCTGAAAATCGGTCCAGGCATATGCAGTATACATAAAACCAAGGCTAAATCAGGTTTACCCATAGTAGCGTTTCAAGAAAATCAGCCTCCACCATACTTATGTTTGCCTATATGCCCTACACTGGTTGGATGATCGAAGAGGGAATCGCTAAATTAAGTTACCCCATTCAAAACATTTCCTAGTGTTCATGATCCCTGGGTTCAGTATCATTTTCCCATTTACCTTCTAGTGAAGGTACATAATCTTTGTTAACTGACTGGTAAAGAAGTCCATTGAAACCCTGCTCAAACAACTTGAAAATATTTACACTTTTTTTAAAAGTGTCAAAATACTTAAAATGCCTCAAACTTGATGGATTAATTGACTTATCTCTGGCAGAAGATAGAGCTGGCTGGTTGTCCTTGTTTCATCATGATGAAATCTCCTATACAAGGGACAGTCATTGATGCCAGTTTTTGGAATTAGGATGAACAAGACCTAGGTTCTGCTTTATGTGTCTTTTTAACCATTTAATGCTTGCTGTTTTATTAGGGCTGCATAATCTACCTGCAGTAGTTATACTCTGACTACCAAACTGTAATTTTGTAGAAATATAATGACACATCCATGCTGTTAAAGATAATCCCTCGGATTGCGCTTGTATGTTTAAATCTGAGAAGATATTTTGAAAATGTAGGTAGGCGCATGCGCAGCGCTCCGTGACATGGACGCCTAGTCATGGAGCTCCGCACCAAGCCAGCAGTCCACGGCCCTTAACAGAGGATTCAAAATTCTCCTGCATCTCTGAACTTAAAGAACCAGAAGGTAGATATTTAATGGTCAAGGGACTTCTTGATGGCCAGCTCTATACCTTCATCTCATACTACGCTCCTAATAAGAACCAGTCTGCATTCTGTACAGCCCTCTTTCAAACCCTTTCCCATCTCACGGAAGGCATAGTGATCTACGGTGGGGACTTTAACCTGGCCTTTGATATGAGAGTGGACAAAACCCTCCCGCCAGGGAAGGATAGGGTGAGCCCCACAGGACAGAGCCTTAAGGTAGCTAAACAACTCTATCTCCAGGGTCTGATGGATATTTGGAGAGAGATGAATCCCAATACAAGAGACTACACACATTTTTCCAGCCCCCACAATACCTTTGCAAGGATAGACCACTTTTTTTATACAGTCTAAATGCATCCCTCTGGTCTCCAAGTCCAGTATAAAGGACTCTGTTCTGTCGGACCACTCCTGTCTCCTGATGCTACTCAATAATCCCACAGGATACAAGAGGGGAGACAACTGGAGACTTAATGCTTCTATCCTCAGCAAACCCACCCACATACACGAAATAGACAAGGCAATACAGGAGTATTTTCTTAGGAACTCCACGATTGATATCTCCCCCGTCACTTTATGGGCAGCACACAAAGCCTACATCAGAGGTATCATTATACAAATAGCGTCCAGGATCAGCAAGGCCCCTAAATTGGAGATACAAAGCCTAGAACAGGAATTTGACTCACTCAGCAAACTTCACAAAAGCAAACCAACTCACAAATCTTTGGAAAAACTTGAGGCAGCGTGCCTGGCCTTGAATTTAGCACTAACAGCTACTGCTGAAAAGAGCCTACACTGGGAGGGGGGGGGGGGGGCAATTCTACTACCAAAGGGATAAAGCAGGATCTATGTTAGCTTCCAGGCTTTCTCCTAAGCCGAGGATCTATACCTTGCCCAAAATCAGACTTTGGGATGGTACTTTCTCCCAGAACCCCCAGAAACTCATGGAAGCTTTCCACTTATTCTATCACTAGCTTTACTGTGCTCAGGCGAACACTCCCTCGGTTGCCTCAATCAACTCCTTCCTAGACTCATTACACATCCCCCAACTAAGGGAGCAGCATAAGGAGATGCAGGAGGCCACAATTTCAGCAGAGGAGATTGAGTTGGTCATCAAGAAGCTTAAAAGCAGCTCGGCCCCGGGTCCCGATGGCTTCTCAGTCCCCTATTATAAACACCTATCGGCTACTTTGGCCCCCCACTTGGCCGGCTTCTGTAATCACCTCCGTACAGGAGCACAACTTGATAGAGACTCCAACTCAGCCTTCATAACAGTAATCCCCAAACCTGACAAAGACCCCAGCCTAATGGCCAACTACCGCCCTATATCCTTGATCAATAATGATTTGAAAATATTGACTAAAATAATGGCCGACTGGATCTCCAATTTTATTAGTCTCTAAATATACAAAGACCAGGTAGGCTTTATCCCTGGTAGACAGGGATCGTATCAGATCAGGAGGGCAATAGACATCATCTCTTTATTGGGGGTGAATTGGGATAATGGTGCACCTCAGGAAGGCTTTCTTCTGTCCTTGGACCTAATGAAAGCCTTCGAAACTGTATCCTGGTACTTCCTATTCCCTGTCCTACAACGCTGGGGATTCGGTCGGTCATTTCTGAACATAATAAATGCACTCTACGCTCACCCAGAAGCCAAAATCAAACTCCAGGAATATCACTCAGACTCTCTCCTTATCTGAAGGGGCACCAGACAAGGCTGCCCGCTTTCTCCACTGATTTTTGCCATAGTCATCGAGACCTTAGCCATAACCATCAGGGAGAACCCCGACATCAATGGGGTGTGATACAGCACGTAAACCCACAAATGAGCATTGTTCGCAGGCGACATACTGCTTTTCATCATCTCGCCATTTATTTCGCTCCCAAACATATGTAAGACTCTCAATGACTTTGGCAAACTCATAGGATTGCAAGTGAACTACGCTAAATCTTTAGCTCTAAATGTTAACCTTCCAACCCCCTTAGTAACCCATCTAAAAGATACCTTCCGGTTCAGCTGGAACGACAAAACAATCCCTTATTTAGGTGTCAACTTGACAGCTCCTGTGGATCAACTATATGCAGTTAATTACCCTCCACTATTCCGTAAACTAGATAATGACTTGAGAATTTGAGACAAAATTAGACTTTCATGGCTAGGTAGGGTTAATTTGGTAAAAATGGCCCTTTTACCCCACATCCTCTACCTCTTCAGGTAACTGCCGATCCCCATTCTCCAGTCAAAACTGATCAAATTAATTTGGGGCAGGAAGGGGCATAGGGTAGCCAGAGAGATTTTATTTAGTCCCAGAGACTAGGGAGGTATCAACGTACCAAATCTCCTATGGTACTACCAAGCAGACCAATTAGCCCAGCTCTCCACTATTTATTTTAAAACAGCTCACCCAGACTGGATACACATGGAAAGACAAGCTATCCTGAATTACACCATAGACTTCTTGCTCTGGTGCCCACCTAAGAACAGGCCGGCCATTATGGCAGCCTCCGTATCTCACTCCCTGGCTCTATGGGACACTCTACAGCACAACACAAACCTAACCTCCCACTGGCGCCCCCTATCCCACATATCCCGAAATCCACTCTTCCCACTTGGTATGGACATTAAGGCATTTCAATGGTGGCTCGATAAAGGATTATATAGAATAGGACACTGGGCAAACCCAGCAGGCCCTCTCACTCCAGCCCACTGCACGAGTAAACTTGATATGCCCAAGACCGAAAGATTTAGACTACACCATATGAAGCTTGCTGCGGACATTCCACGGAGCAGAGGGGGGGGTCTCGGTGATCTATAGGCTTTTGGCCTCCACATCCTCCAAAGCCCCATATATGAGGGATTGGGAGAGGGACCTGGGCCAAGAATGGCCCCTATCAGAATGGCATAAAGCCTCTTTAACCGCTTCCAATGGCTTACTTAACGTTCTGCTGACGGAAGCTAATTTTAAAGTACTAATGAGATGGTACATGATTATCACACGGATAGCCAGAATTTTCCTGAATGCCTCTCCCATGTGCTTTGGAGAATGTGGGCACAAGGGTACCATGTTACACGTCTGGTGGGAATGTCCCAGAATCAGGGGCCTCTGGAATAAAGTCTTCTACATAATCAGGAAGATCACGGGGATCCCCATTCAGAAAGCACCCCATATTGCCTTGCTCAATTTCCCCAGCCCCAGGGTACCTAAATTGACTCAACGCCTTATCATGTTCATACTGCTAGAAACTAAACTAACCATAGCTCGCTCCTGGAAGCAACCAACTGTCTCCTTTTTCTCAGTTAAGCAGAAAATATCTTGGATAATGACCCAAGAAAAAACAGTGAGTATTCTCTTAGACACCAAAGACAAACACGAGAGTGTCTGGGAACCCTGAAAAAGGTATATTGCGAAACCCACACAAGATCCTCCGATTCAAGGGGCCCTGTAGGGGGGCGGGTCCTCTCTCTGTCACATAACTCCTTTCTTTAGTTGGCTTATAGATCTCCTCTTTCTTTTTCCCCTTTTCTTTTCTTCTTTTCTCTTCATGCCTAACCCTGTATACATAGGTATTTTCTACTTGGCCTGTATCTTGGTGCTGGGCTGCACCAGGACCAGGACTTTTCAGAAAATAAAGCTGATGATACTGAGATGACAAGTCTCCACGACCAGATGTCTTATGGCCTTCTCCCGCTAAAGCTGGTGGACCTCCCTGTAGGCACCACAACCTTGGGGGGCCTTCTACCCCCCGGGATTGTTTTCTCCAATGGCCAAGGACTACCAGGATGCCTAGACTCACACCTCACTCCCTCCCTGTTATACTTCTCATGTTACAAGAACCTGACTTAACTTAATGATCCTTGAGTACATATACCAATCTACCGTACCTAATAACTTGGAGGTGGAGGGGTTATCCCCCCTTTAACCAAATATTGCTTGAAAGTAGATGCAGGGGTGGGGGGAGTGTGGCCCGACCACTCTGGGGGGTGTACTCACCTACCACCGCACTACTAGACATAGCTTACTCCTTTACCCTTAGACGGGTCAGAAGTCCCACTTTCTACCCGCTACCCGGAGGGGATAGGGGGGACTCCCCCACTTTGACACAGATAGATTCCATTTGGGGTGTCGACGAGGGACGCCCTCCCTGTTTGATTTTTTTTTTTTTTTGTTTCATAAAGTTTTATTCAGCAAAAGGTTACATACAAATGTAAAGAACATTTATACACATAAGAATGCCATGAAGTACAGTAGAAGACGATAATTACATTCAAGGAGTAAAACCTTTTGGATAATAACAGATAATGAAAACACATTGCTTCTATAAAGGAGTAGTGGTTGATAGATTCCATTTAAATAGGAAAGACCTAATGAGTAAGTGTTTATTTTGTGGCTAAGAAAGATTAAGGAGGGCTGTGTATACCAAATTATCTTAGGGTGGGGAGTAACTTAATAGATATCGTGTATCTATACATTTCCGAAGGATAAGGGTATGTGTAGGGTATAAGAGAGGGGAAGTAAAGAGGAGGCTTGTGGGGAGGGGTGCAGACCCGCCAAACCCCCCCTTCCACCCATGCAACAAGACTGTAATTGGATTCAGTAACTGAGCACTCTATGAGAGTAAGGGATTAGGTGTTGTCAGTTTGATTTGATTGTAAGAGGGTCATCTTACCTCACCCAATTACCTGAGAGCTTTAATTTAATCCCACACACTCGTCGTTTTGATACTGTGTCTGTACGATATATACTTCATCAATTATACCTTTACTTTATGTAATATTGTTCATATGTTGATCTTGCTTTGCATCATCAATCTCAATAAAAATCTATTGAAAGAAAATGTGAAACCCTGCAAGGTTGCAGGACTATTATGGGCAATGTGGACAAAGGACCATGAAACCACAATTATAAAAATATACAATTTATTGAAAACATGATAAAATCATCTTGTAGAAAAAATGGGGGAATAGAGCTTAGATGCGTGTAAACTATAGCAAATAAATATAAATAAATATGCAGCTCTTTCATTCTGTGCACATTTCCCACACCACATTCAAAACCCTCTGCAGTTACAATCGACAGTGGGTGTTGATGTTAACTTAATGACACCCCAAATGCAGGTTGCATTTGCCTGCAACAGATTGCATGGTACAGTAGTGCCATGTAATCTGGTTGCTATATGTTCTATAAACTAGTGCATGCACTACATTTGGTGCCGTCCGGCATGATTTCCACCCATCCTGTTAGGTTAGTATCTTACTAGGTAAGGAAACAATGTATACATTAATAGTGCTGCTCAACCACCTACAATAATTATTCACCCAAATTAACTTTTTGGAAAATTAAAAAATAATAAATAATAGCTAAGGAGTGACCTGCATGCTGGAAATCATATGTAATATCACTCACATAGATACAATAGTGGTAAATCTACTAAAACGTATTACAAACACCCTGTGAATAAACAATCAGAAAATAGATGAGCTGAATTATATAAATGTCCAATGTGCTTGTTCAACAGAAGTGCCAGTAGGTAAAAATCCAGTGCCATGAATCCCACGTGCTCCATCACCTGTCACCATATGCTCACACCTGGACTTGTCACAGTGCTTTTGTCTCATAAGGTCCCTCATGCCAACTAGAGCAATGAACCTTCTCCCAGTGGAAGATGATCCAGCGTGTGACTCTGAAAAAAATAAATGTTGCACTACAATGTTCATTTGTATTTTCTGCAAGAATTATATCAATATCATTATTCAGTAGGTATATATTCTTTAACCAGTAGATGACAGTGCTTATAAGTTTGTAGCTGCTCTATGGTGTGTCTTTTCTCTGTATAATAAAATGTTTCCTGTTTCCTGTCTGCATTTAAGCAGCAAATCCCATGTGGACTGTGCACTGTCTGCCTGTTCTGTAGGGCTATATACATAATTTTTAACAATAAAACTGTCAGCATGGGGATTAATTTACTATAACTAGAGAGTATAAAATCTGGCGCAGCTCTGCTTGGTAGCCAATCAGTTTCTAACTTTAGTTTGTTCAATTAAGCTTTGACAAAAAACCTGGAAGTTGATTGGTTTCTATGCAGAGCTGCACCAGATTTAGCACTCTCCAGTCTTAGTAAATCATTCCCTATGTGACCTACTTATTGTATAATATTATATCATAATATATATACATATAATATTTTTATTTTTTGAGTCACATGCTGGAGAGTCTTCCACTGGGAGGAGGTTGATTGCTCTTGTTGGTCTGAGGAACCTGAGACCAAGGCCCGGTGACAAGTCTAGAGGTTCAGGTAGTGTTTTACCCCTTTAAAAGGAATGGAGTAGAGATCTTTCTATATATGTCAATATCTCAGGTAAAAGCATTTGGTGGCAGATTGTGGAGCATGTGGGATTCAGAGCACAGGATTTTTACCTACCTGCACTTAGGTTGAACAAACACATTGGACTTTTATATAATTCAGCTCATCTATTTTCATATTGTTTTGTTTAATCACATGCTGTATTTGTAAGTTATACATTTTAGCAGGTTTAACACTACATATATATATATATGTATATGTATGTATATATATATATATATATATATATATATATATATATATATATATATATATAATATGATATATGTGAGTCATATTACATATAATTTCCAGCGTGCAGGGAATTCTTTATTTAGTAATTTTTAATTTTTGAAAAACCTATTTTTAGATTTATAATTATTCTAGGTAGTTGTTTGGCACTAATAGAGTATACATTATTGATGTAGGTGTGGGAACACATATAAGTGCAGTTGGCAACTTACAAATATTTGCATACATTGGTTTCTGTTGGTAATGGTGCAGGAAACAGTATTTTTTTCATTAATTGTTTTTATATTTCTTTCTTTCTGGATGGAAGTCATAAGCCTTGAGCAAAAGCTTTAATAAGGTTCTGAAAGAAAATTGTGTAAGCAGGTTTGATTCTTTCCTCATTATAACATGTATGTGTTGCATTTTAGTTATATGAAATAATGGCTATAGAATGACCTGGCCTTGCACATATTCACACATACATTCCCTCACATCAAGGACACCTATAATGAAACACAGAACTCTGAATTCAATGTTATAACCTTGTGGATGTCGGATGTGTCATCCATTTGCATATAACATTTCTAGTGTAGTTTTTATTGAACACCAGCACAGTAATTCAGTTAATTTTCCAAAAGAAAGAGTTCTATTTTGTTCACATATTACAGTGCACCTCAGATCAGTAGAAATGCCACTTAGCACTCTCTGCCTGCTTAGGGCCAGAGATGTGCTTACTGAACACCATTTGTTGTTACAGCTTTGTGCATATGCCGAGCTAAGATCAAATGCCATCCATGGAGGATAATAGCAGTCCACATCAGTCTTTACACATACACCAGACCCCCATTATTATTTGTATTAGGTACCACTCTTAAGCTAAGCACATGTGCTGGACAGCAATAGGATAAAGTAGTATTCCAGCCATGGGCAAGCTGTCCAATATTTGCTTGCATTTCTATATGGATGTGAAGTATATTATTATATGTACATTACTATTGCAGAGCCTGGAAGGTCATTATTTTGCATTAACAGATGTGTATTAGTGTAGCTACATATATAATTGATCTTAATCTGGGTTCTGTTCCTGCTGTATGCATTGTGAATGCTTTGAATTACAGCTAAAAACAGAGTTGGAAATTGACACCAACAAAGCATTTCCTGTTACTGCAACCAGTCACCCCAGCAGGCTGCCTATGGACTGGGGAATGGTCATCTCACTATTGCCTAGAACATGAGTGCTTAACCTGTGGCCCTCCAGCTGTTGCCGAACTACAAGCCCCACCATGCCTCTGCCTTTGGGAGTCATGATTGTAACTGCCAGCCTTGCAATACATCATGGGGCTTTAGTTCTGCAACAGCTGGAGGGCCACATGTTGAGCACTCATGACCTAGAAGTTCTGTGCAGGCAAGGCTACCTGAACTCTGCTGTCCCTGCTAGAGCAATGAATGGAATGTTTTTTTGCCTGTCCTCACCCCACTACAAAGCTCAGCTGTCGACCGTCTCTGCTTTCTCCCTTAGACCTCACCACAGACTGCTGACAGTGTGTGCTTTACCTGCTCTGTCCCCTTGCTCTGTAGCACTTGCACACTGTGATAGCCAATCACTGGAACAGGTAGAGCAGGCAAAGCCTTTGCCATAAGCATTGTACAGAGGTTTCAGTGAAACAGAGCAGAGACACTGCCAACAGTGGAGGTGTTACCTACTCTGCCCTGTCCGTTAATGGAACAATAGTTGTACAGAATGTTTCTTTTATTAATTTCCAAAGAATAAGTAGCTCTTTGTCCTGCTGCATTGAAGTCTCTACAGACAACTGGCAGGCAGCTCATTAGCACTGCTGAGAGTGGAATACACTTCTAGGAGTCCATCCTCTGCTTGAATGCAAAGGACTCTTAAAAGATAATACCAGAGGTTATATGTGGTGGATTCAAAATGTTGTGTCAAAGCTGAAAACCTCACAGGGTCCCATCTCAATATAGCTACGTATATGCAGCAAAGCAAGCCCCTCATGAAAGTGAAAGGAGGATATGAGACTTTAAATGAACCATTCAATTCCAACAAACATAAAAATCTATATGATCAGTAAAGCATTACTTTATTTATCAATATAATACAAATTGAAAAAAAACCTTAATTCACTAAAACATTTCATTATTTAGACTTTGTACTATTACACAGCACTTAGAAACATCAATGGGTGTCACCATAGCAATCGCTTCTTCAGGATGTGCACTGAAGTGTATGCCTAAACATCATGTTTATTTGTAAAATTGGACAAGATGTTTAAGCCTACTCTCCAACCCACATCCTGAAGAAGCAATTGCTATGGCAAAATGTGTCAATATTTGTAAGCATTGTGTAATAGTATATGATGGGGCTTATGTGATGTATGAAGTCCAAATGAACAAATGTTTTAGGTTTTTGCAATTTGGATCATATTAATAAATTAATTGCTGCCTTTACTGATTATATAGATTATATGTTTGTTAAAATGTAATACTCTCCTAATGGGTCTGTTTAGTGTACCATATCCTACATTCACCCTTAATGAGGGGATTGCTTTGCTCCAGATTCTTCAGATTTAAATGCATGCTGTTAAAAGTGTAGTGAAGCTTATTCCCATACCAGTGTTTTCATTCTTCTGTAAATTTCTTTTTGAGTTTTCTTGCTTCCTCATTGTTGTTATATGGGAAATCTGGTATCTGGTATGGTCATCAAGTATTCCTTTGAGCTCCAGAGCCCTCTTGCAGCAAGGCAGAACTGATCAATCTCTAGCTTGCCTCCGTTTGCATCTATAAATTACCACAAAAGTCCAACTATTTTAGGTCATTGTTTGCCACGGGGCTACTGAATCAAGTCTTCCTAACTTAAAAAAAAGATCCCTTTTCCATTAAGCCCCAGTACTCAGCAAATACACTGGATGCTCTGGACGGTATTTGCACTTGTTATATGAAACACCAATAACAGGGTTGCTCAATGTAATTCAGTATTTTTGTGCTTATGAAAATCATGCTGCCATACTTACTCTTGTTGGCACAAACTCTGCCCAATCTTTTTCTAATGTTACACTGACAATTTATCTAAAAAGTTTATTTTCTTCTACAAGCATCATGTGTTAGCATGAAAGGCCATTTTTTGCGATGAGTTACTTTAACTGACAATTGCACAGTTGTCCGAAGCTGTACCCAAATAAAATTGATGCCCATATTTTTCCCACAAATAGAGCTTTCTTTTAGTGGTATTTGATCACCTCTGCTGTTTTTATTTTTTGCACTATAAACAAAAAAATACTGACAATTTTTTAACAAAAACTATATTTTTTACTTTCTGCTATAAAACACATCCAATAACAAAATGTAAAACATCAAATTTCTTCATCAATTTAGGCCAATATGTTATTCTGTTCTATAAAAAAAAACAATAAGTGTATATTGGTTGGTTATTGCAAAAGTTACAGTGTCTACAAACTATGGAATATTTTTATGACATTTTTGTTTATTTTTATTTTTTTACTAGTAATGGCGGCGATCAGCGATTTATAGAGGGACTGCAGCATTGCTGAGGACAAATCGGACACTGAATGACACTTTTGATACTATTTCGGGGACCAGTGACACCAATACAGTGATCAGTGCTAAAAAATATGCACTTTCACTGTCTAATGACAATGACAGGGAAGGGGTTAACATCAAGGGCGATCAAAGGGTTAAATGTGTCCCTAGGTAGTGCTTTCTAATTTAGGGAATGTGCTTTAACTGTGGGAAGACAGAGATCTGTGTTCCTGATTAGCAGAAACACAGGATCTTTGTCTTTCCTAGTAATAGACCACCGCTCTGCCTCTGTGGGGAAAGATCTGTGGGTCCCGGTGGACATCGGGTCCGCTGGACCCCCTGATTGGCTCCTGCGATGTCCAATCACTCATATTCTGTTGTACAAGAATTTTTATACTTGCATAACCTATTTGTTTTATTCAAAGAGCCAACCTTGAATCAGAGCTAAGAACTCTTGAAAAGAATACTGAGGTAGAGTGTGTAATGTTTTCAGGAAGCACCCTTCTAGTTTCTCCCACCAGCCATTAACCGCCTGCATTGCACAGGGAAGCAGGGCTTCCCAGTGATGACATCACTAGAACTCTAATAAGGTATGCACTCAAAAAGGGATGGAACAAGGTAAGGCAAAATATAAGCAGCTGATTAACCTTAGCTTTAAGTAAAGGTTGTGTTGCTTTATATATATATATATATATATATACTTTAACTATATATATATATATATATATATATACTGTATGGAATATATATATATATATATATATATATATATATATACAGTATATCACAAAAGTGAGTACACCCCTCACATTTTTGTAAACATTTTAGTCTATCATTTCATGCGACAACACTGAAGAAATTACAATTAGCTACAAGTAAAGTAGTGAGTGTACAGCTTTTACAACAGTTTAATTTGCTGTCCCCTCAAAATAATTCATGCACAGCCATTAATTGCTAAATAGCTGACAACAAAAGTGAGTACACCTCTAAGTGGAAATGTCCAAAATGGGCCCAATTAGCCATTTTTGCATACCCAATGTCATGTGACTCGTTCATGTTGCACGGTCTCAGGTGTGAATAGGGAGCAGGTGTGTTAAATGTGGTGTTATCACTCTCTCATACTAGTCACCCGAAGTTCAAAATAGCACCTCATGGCAAAGAGCTTTCTGAGGATCTGAAAAAAAGAATTGTTTATCTACATAAAGATGGCCTATGCTATAAGAAGATTGCCAAGACTCTGAAACTGAGCTGCAGTACGGTGGCCAAGACCATAAAGTGGTTTAACAGCACAGGTTCCACTCAGAACAGGCCTCACCCTGGTCAACCAAAGAAGTTGAGTTCACGTACTTAGCGTCATATCCAGAGGTTGTCTTTAGGAAATAGAGGTATGAGTGCTGCCAGCATTGTGGCAGAGGTTGAAGGGGTGGAGGGTAAGCCTGTCAGTGCTCAGACCATACGTCCCACACTGCATCAAATTGGTCTGCATGGTAGTTTTCCCAGAAGGAAGCCTCTTCTAAAGATGATGCACAAGAAAACCTGCAAACAGTATGCTGAAGACAAGCAGACTAAAGACATGGATTACTGGAACCATGTCCTGTGGTCTGACAAGACCAAGATAAACGTATTTTGTTCAGATGGTGTCAAGCGTGTGTGGCGGCAACCAGGTGCAGAGTACAAAGACAAGTGTGTCTTGCCTACAGTCAAGCATGGTGGTGGGAGTGTCATGGTCTGGAGCTGCATGAGTGCTGCCGGCACTGGGGAGCTACAGTTCATTGAGGGAACCATGAATGCCAACATATACTGTGACATACTGAAGCAGAACATTATCCCCTCACTTTGAGCGGACAGCAAATATACATTGTTATATAAGCTGTACACTCAAGTGTACAGTGACAACCACTTTAAACTACAGGTAAGCCTACAATAAGGCTTACCTGTAGGTCCAGGAAATATCTCCTAAACCTGTACGGTTTACGAGATATCCCCTGTAGCTGCATGTGCGGACTTCATCGGCACATGCGCACTGAAGAATCGGCCCCTGGGGTAGCCCAGGGTGCTGTTTCTTCTGTATTCGTGCCATAAATGACTGCTCCCGTGTGCATGCAAGGGAGTGACGTCAGCATGGCTCCACCAATCACAGCGCTGGAGCCTGCGCTGTGATTTGACGGAGCCACAGACCTGGAAGAATGATGTCGCCGGTCACAGCGGTGTGCCCAGACCGCTGCAACAGCTTTGTTCCAAGGTAAGTGTTTCATAATGAGCTAATATGCGCTGCATACTAGCTCATTATGCCTTTGCTTTGCAGGTAAGTTTTTTTTGTGGGGGATAGGGGAGGCTCTTTAACATTGTAGCAAAGTGTCATTTCTTCAGTGTTGTCACATGAAAAGATAGAATAAAATATTTACAAAACTGTGAGGGGTGTACTCACTTTTGTGAGATATTGTATATATATATATATATATATATAGTAACAATTTAATATGCAACAAATAAAATCCTACCTCCCCCCTATGCCCTAAAATTATGTATAATACATTAGATAGCTTTTCACTGAATAAAACACACATTTTCTATTCTAATGGAGAGAAAGGATCTGGAACTGAATAATTTTCTCAGCGTTTTACATAATATATTGCATTTGTCCTATTTCATCACCATATCTGCATGGCTGTTTTGAAAACATAAATGAGATTCTTAAATAAGGATTTCAAATACAAGATATACTGTAAGCATGAAATGCAGTCAACAAATGACATCTGGGAAGTCTGGCATCCTTATAATATAAATTTGGGCCTTGTTATTCTGTATATAGCTGTCAATGGTGTACTAGTATTTTAGGTCAGAGGTATATCATAAAAAAAGGAAAAAGAAAAAGGTAAAATGCAATGTAGAGAAGAAAATATAATTGACTTAAAAATGGCAGTGACACTGAATCAATATACATGTCAAGCACATTCAAGGTATAAATTCCATAAGTTAAATATCTTCTATTTTGTACACCATAGCCCCCAAACCAGCTAAAATATATTTCATGGAACTACAGTAAAATAAATTGGAACACATTCAAAATGATGCTCTTTTTTGTTGCTTATTTTAGCTCTCTGCTGATTCATGACACTTACACAACTCCAATTTACTTGGCTTGACAACACCCTGGCTGACACCTGTTTGATCAGGACAGGTGTGTCAGCAGAGGTTGCACATAGAATGTGATGCTTCGGCTGTCAAAAAAAGCATTCTTCAGGGTGAAAAGTGTCAAAAAATGACAGAAAGCTGCATAACTATGAGTAAAGGCAAATGCTTTAAAATAAGTGTATGTTTTCTCAATCCAAAAGCTATTTAATGAAGCAAGCGAAGTGCCAAAATCTAATATTCTGATCACATCTCACAATAAGGACATTAGGAAAACATTACTGACACAGCATTATTTCCTACCATGTGATTAAATAGTGCCAGATAGGATGACTTTTAATAGCTTGCAACAAATGGGGATGTAAAAGCTGATTTGCGAAAAATGCAGCTACAGTAATCACCGTATACAAATGTGACTCTAATGTATTATTACTGTAATAATCCCAGAGGGCTTCCACTGAACACATGCTATATTTTGTGCATGTTATTGTGATATATATTTGGTTTCAGTCCTCTGGCATCCTCTCTCAGATCAGATCATTAAATCAAGTGGTCTGCTAAGTTGCAGTAATTACATTAATTTAATGAATCTGTAAGATGATATGTCAGTGTTAGCTCTTGATATCTTGCATTCACTTGGAAACAGGAGGCCTTTGTTGTGCAAATTAAGCCTACTACTTGTAGCTTTGTACTGTGCTCATGATATGAAAAGGAGCACTGTGCTAAAATTCCCCTGTGTTCTACCTTGAGCCAAATTTCCCCTTTAGTATGCCAACATAAATCAACCACCCGTGTGATTTCATAGTTGTCTTTAAAATGAGAAATGAAATATAAATATGTCCATTTTATCTTACTTTTAATATTCTCTTTATGCTTAGGGGAGACTAGTCTCTTAATATGGGGATATTGGGACTTTTTCAAGTGCATAGTGGGAATTTTATGTAAATGTAAATAAAGGGGCCCATTAATGAGCCTACTATCTGTATTAAAATGATGTTTTAGATGTTTTCTGGCAATAAATAGCCTGTCTAAGGTCTTTCCTGATGTTCAAAGCCAACAGATAGCCACTCAAATAGTGAACAGCCAGGATGGACAATGCAATAATGCAAGGGTCAAATCAGTGTCTGTATTTCTTTCTGCTGTCCCTACACAATAGGGAAAATTGGCAGCAAAGCAAATTGTCCCTGTCAGTCAGACGTAGCCATGCCTATTTTGTATTGGACTGCTGATGGGACAGCACAGAAAAATAAATGGCATACAGCCTGATCTAACCATAGATTACCAGCTTTAAAGTCTGCAGGAGCAAAAAATAAACATGGTGTTGGTGAACCAATTTTTAACACATGTATATTTTTTGCACTTATTATTATAAATAATATTAATAAACAATTGTAATTCAGCATGTCATAGTGAATCTTTTTTTAACACACATGCCAACGAGTATTAGTAATAATAATCTTAATAATATATATGCCTTATTAGCGGTTATTAGCTTATAAGGCAGTTACAGACAACAAGGGAAACTACTAATGCTAACAAATACTGCAACTGTTGAATGAAAATGAAAGTTCATAAAAAAGAAGAAAGTTCACTGTATCCTCTGTAATCCCGTGAAGGCAGAATTCATACAATACATCACAAGGTCATTGGCAGTATATTTCCTGGAATCTGTGTTGTTTAAATTCTTATCTTTCTGCTTCATAAATGAAACCAATCACATTTAAACCTCCAATGAAGTCTTTATGTGTAAGAGAAACAATAAGCAGTGTGTGATGAAAAAAAGGAAGGTGCAGGTCAGCAGTGCTCCCTATATATGTCTTCAATTTTGACTGAAGTGTTTAAGGGTTTTAGAGCTCATCGTGTGGCTGTAATATGTTTTTATATTCGTATATATTAGCACTCCTGCATTTGTGATGCGACACAGAGGGGATGGCAAGGCATGCATTGAACCTTCTGCAATCTGGAAGCAGAAGTTGTCTTGTTCCTTAGCACATAGGGACCGGCTAACTGAAGAAATACCTGGACATAGTGGGACTGATCAGCCATGACACTACAAACTTCAGCTGTCATTATAAGGTTAAAGTGTAATTCCACCTTTGTTGAGAAAAAAACATTCCCCTCTGGGTGATCTCTGTATATTGAAAGGATTTATAACAAACTTTGTTGCAGATTCCTACCTTTTGTTATTCTGAAGAAATCACTCTTGTCTCTCTGCTAAGTGGGTCTAATGGGAGTGGTTTCAAAATTATCAGTCAGCTGGGGCAGCAGCAGAGCACTAATGAGGAAATCTGCTTGGCCTACATCCCTTTAGATGTGTTCCTATTGGAAGTAGCTCACCAAAAATGACATTTTTGTTGCAATGGATGCCTGAAATCGGACTTGTATCTTAAACCTCGTACACACGCGCCAATTATCATACGACCACATGTCCAACTTTTGTCCACATTGGCTGTCTGTGGTTTTGTCTAGCGTACTGACGATAGTCAAGTAATCGTCCGACAAAGCCAAACATAGTGACATGATAGGAGCATATAAAGAGGAAGTTCAGGTGAATGTGAATTGTGAATTACGGACACAGGTTTACACGACCAAACAATTCCTGGATTCCGAGCATGCCTGTTTGTACTTACAACTTTTGTTTGGCCAACTTCTGTACACACGAGCTTGGACAACACCTTGTTGGCAGACAAAAGTTTTCTAGTCTTCACATACAACTTCTACTGGACGATAATTGAAAACTGAATGTCAAATGGTGTGTACTAATGGTCAGATTATCAGACAACAGGCTGTCGTACGACCGTTGTTGGCCGATAATTGTACCGTGTGTACGGGCCTTTAGGTAGACTTCTGGGAAAATTTGTGAGCCAATCACACAAGCAGGAAATTATAATTCTGGGGAGTGGTCAGTACACATTCTTTGTACAGAACAACTCCAAGAAGCCATATTGCAAAGCATTTATAGAAAATGACAGAATTGGAAATTGAAAAGGAAAGGTAATTTTTAATAGCATTCAATTACAATATGACTTGTATCGTAAATGTACTGTACATGTTATATTATTTTCTCTTTATTTGCTATTTTTTTCCCCCATGAAAGTGGAGTTACCTTTTAACCTCCCTGGCGGTATTCCCGAGTGTGGCTCGGGGTGGAATTTCAGTACCATTAGTGGTAACTCCGAGCCACACTCGGTATTGCATCGCTGGATCCAAGGCAGTGTTACTCACCTTGTCCCCTGGATCCAGCAATGTCCCCACCGTGTCTGCGGGCTGTGTCCTCTGCCCGATGCCTCTGTGTGCCGGGCTCCGTTCCCTGCGAGGGTCACTTCGCATGGGGGCAGAGACCGGCGGCAAATTCAAAAAGTGAAACACACAGCAAACATACAGTACACTGTAATCTGTAAGATTACATTACTGTATGAAATCATTTCACATCCCTTTTGTCCCTAGTGGTTTTCCCAGTGCCCTGCATGCACTTTTATATCATATATGTCATTCTTTCTGCCTGGAAACTTGAGAATGTCCATGGCAACCAAAAAGTGTCCCTTTACATCAAAAGTGTTTTTGATCAGCTGGAAAACAGCGATAGTAAATAAGAATCATTTGTAGAATTGAGTGATAATGATTTTTGGGGAAATGTATCATCAGACACTGAAAGTGACGACAGCGACAATTCTGCAACTGAGCAAAGTTCATTGCTTTTGGTTTGATTACATTATTGAATACATTTTATTACTATTACGTTATTATTTTTGATAATTATTTTTAGTTATTTATTATATTATAATTTATGATTTCATGTTTCAAACTTTATCATACCCGGGATGTCTACTAGACTCTTGTTTGGAGTACAGGCCTGCAATATAAAACGCCAAATTTCCATGCAAAATAATGTACCGCTTTCAGCACCAAAAATCTGAAATAATCATACCGCCAGGGAAGTTAAGCAGACAAACAGCTCAGGGAATATAACTGCACTTGTATCTAGTTAAAACAATGAAAGCATTTGAATGTGTACACAGCTTTTAATTAAATAATACATCTATAGGGTTTTTTATTTATATACCATATATTTACCTGGACTTAAGCTTTAAAGCTGAACATATATGGCAGGCATTAATTTGAAATGTGAGACTGTTATTATTACTTGGAGGCCCACTTTAAAGATATCTAATGGTGAATTGTCTGAGATTAGGAATAAAGAGAGTAAAGATTTAGATATGCATATTTAGAAAACCATAACATAATAAAAAAGACACATAACACATGATAACCCTTTTTTAATGCTCTGTATTTGCTATGAAACAACAGTAATAACCAACAAATGCATTTGTAAGTTGTAATCAACAGCAAGCAGTAAAGGTTTTCATTTATTTCCTCTGTAAATATATATTCTGTATGTCTTATGTGGCAGTGGCTGTGCATTTTGAGTACCTGCCACCTCATTTAAATGCATGTAGTGACACTAGTATGTTTCCAGCCATGTAATCAAGTGCCATAAACCGGTACAGTTGTGCAGAGATCAGCCAAGACATATTCTCCAGGGGTGGATGGGGGGAAACTGTGTTGGATGAGTGCATTTGCCTGAACATTTACTTCATATCTGTTCTCATTTAACAATAAGAAAACACAATTACAATGTCTTGGCAATTATGTCATAGGATGTACGTTAGGAAATACTTAATTCATTACAGCTTCTCTGATTGTATTATGCAAACAAGGAACATGTGTCACTACTATCATGTGTCTGTCTTGTAATTATACATACACACACACACACACACACTTTTTCTCTCTTAGTCATTTTTCCCCTTTGGTTTACCTGTCATTCCTGTCAAGTATTGATAAGCAAGTTTCTGGGCTATTTGAGGATTTGTAGCGGATGTTTCAACTGCCAAATCTTACTTGAAGATAAGAAATATGTTTACTTTTACTAGATCATAGCAGAATAGAATGAAATATGTATGAAAAAAGTGTTCTGCAGCATGCCAATTTTATTAAAATAGAAAAATATATTGGGTCCATAGTATGTAAACAAATTTAAACACACACCAGCATACACTTAGGGGGTTATTTACTGAAACTGGAGAGTGCAAAATCTGGTGCAGCTCTGCATAGGAACCGATCAGCTTACAGGTTTTATTGTCAAAGCTTAATTGAACAAGCTGAAGTTGATTGGCTACAGTGCACAACTGCATCAGATTCTGATTGCACCAGTTTTAGTAAATCGACCCCATTGTTATATGTTAGTATTAAAAATCATGAAGTAACTGACTGACAAACATCAAATATAGACCTTATGCACTTATTTTGCCTTACATTTTCCAAACCCAGCCACAAGAAATTATTTATCTTTATCTGTTTTTGTTTAATGCAAGAATTAAAGTGTTATTACACTCTAATGACAAAGCATAGAGTACTGCAGACCTTGGCTCTTACCATGTGTGCGTCTCTGCTATTGATTGCCCTCACTTACAACCCTGAAATCTCTTTTGCTGGTCGTTGTTTTTGGGTGGCTCTGCCCCCTTACACAGTTCCGTGGAGCCACTTTTCTTTGCACACTGCCAGATGGCACTACGAAAGAGTCTTTTTACATCCACTGAAACAGATAGCCCTGATGATAAGTAGAGTTGAGCGAACCCGAACTGTAAAGTTTGGGTCTGTACTGAACTTTGGGGTGTCTGTGACCCAGACCCGAACCCGGACATTTGAAAAAAAGTTTGGGTTTGGGTTCTGGGTTCGGTAATTTGATCCCGCCTGTTAAATAGATGCAGGGCAGCCAGTCAACAAGCATTTCACTGGTTTGCCCTTAGAAGCCATCACAGCCATGCCTACTAATGGCATGGCTGTGATTGGCCAGTGCATCATGTGACCCAGCCTCTTTATAAGCTGGAGTCACTTAGTGCTGCATGTCACATGCTCTCTGGCTAGTATAGGGAGAGGATGCTGCTAGTGCTGTGAGGGACAGATTGCAGATATAATAACATCTCATCCTGCATTACAGAACGATCTGATTGTGGACTAGGTAGAGATTACTACTACTACTGCTTTTAGGGACAGATTGCAGATCTAATAACATCTCATCCTGCATTACAGAACGATCTGACTGGACTAGGTAGAGTCTACTGCTTAGAGGGACAGATTATTGTTCTAAAATCATCTCCTAGTTCTATAGGGTCAGGTTCCTGCTGTTGCTGTAAGGGACAGGCTATTGTTCTAAAATCATCGCCTAGTCCTATAGGGTCAGGTTCCTGCTGTTGCTGTAAGGGACAGATTATTGTTCTAAAATCATCGCCTACTCCTATAGTGTCAGGTCCCTGCTGTTGCTGTAAGGGACAGATTATTGTTCTAAAATCATCGCCTACTCCTATAGGGTCAGGTTCATGCTGTTGCTGTAAGGGACAGATTATTGTTCTAAAATCATTTTACTTCCTTTTGCAGCCCTCTAGCACTTTCCAGGACTTTTTTACAGTCATTTTTGTGCCGAAAAGTTTGGGTCCCCATTTACTTCAATGGGGTTCGGGGTCAAGTTCGGGTCAAGTTCGGTACCGAACCCAAACTTTTTCATGAAGTTCAGCCGAACCCACCGAATCAGAACATCCAGGTGTTCGCTCAACTCAACTCAACTAATGGTAAGCTATGTCCTTGCTCCCGTTCATCCAAGCAGTGTGATTTACTCCTGCTGTGGCCTGTGCTGTCCTTGTGCACCAATGTATGCATGTGAAGTACTTAGGGCATGCACTCCCCTACCAGGAAGATTGGGGAAGTGACATTGTGCAACTTGTGTACTGTAGTATGTATCACTGCTTGTTTGCATCAAATGCATCAAGTTGAAAAAAGCTGTTGAATACTACTTTAAGAGATTAAATTCATAATTTATTTAAGTACCAAAAAAATTAACTTCCTTTGAAGGCTTTAGTAAGTCACTGCAATTTTCTTTTTCGTTTTAATCTCCTGCAAGAACTGTATAATAGGTGATTGTCTACGAAAATTCAATATTGTAGGTGATAACATAAAGGCTAAGTCAAGTCCCCTTTTGGAAAATAATAATAATAAATGCATATATATTTGGAAAAATAAAAAGTGCATTGATCATTTTCTTTGCAATTGAGCCTGAAATGCATGGCGCCACAATCAGCAGATCACAGTTGCAATGACAGGCTCCTGTGAACCCCTTCTCAAAGTCCAGGTCAGTACTAAGGTATGGACTTTCAGTTAAAGAGCCGGAGGAAGTGTCAATGGACTCACTACACTTGTGTTCTAATGAGAACTACAAGTCTATTTGACTTGTAGTTCATTCATCCACAGGTCTCTATAAATGAATGACACGGCTGACTTCATCTCAGACAGAAGCAAGCCATTTTGGGGGTGGGGAGTCCACGTAGTACCATGTTATAGGTTACACCCTTGATATGGGAAACACATGTAAAATTATCTTAAAGGGGGAATTAGCCTTTAAAACTCTGGGCAAACGTTTTACTATTCACCAAATAATGTAGTTATGTATTTAGTAAAGTGGTTGTATTTTTTAAACACAACTAATGTAAATATCTAAATTTGACTTTGATATCTGTCTTCTTAACCTCCCTGGCGGTATGATTATGTCAGATTTTTGGTGCTGAAAGCGGTACAATTATTTTGCATGAAAATTTGGCGTTTTATATTGTAGGCCTGTAATTCTTGGCAATAACTCACTTAAATCTGTCCAAACAAGAGTCTAGTAGACATCCTGGGTATGAAAAAGTTTGAAAAATGAAATCATAAATTATAATATAATAAATAACTAAAAATAATTATCAAAAATAATAATATAATAGTAATAAAATTTATTCAATAATGTAATCAAACCAAAAACGCAGAAATGTGCTCATTTGCAGAATTGTCGCTGTCGTCACTTTCAGTTTCTGATGATAAATTTCCCCAAAAATCAGTATCACTCAATTCTGCAAATGATTCTTTTTTACTATCGCTGTTTTCTAGCTGATCAAAAACCACTTTGATGCAAAGGGACACTTTTTGGTTGCTACGGACATTCTCATGTTTCCAGGCAGAAAGAATGACATTTATTATATAAAAGTGCATGCAGGGCTCTGGGCAAACCACTAGGGACAAAGGGGATGTGAAATGCTTTCATACAGTAATGTAATCTATAAGATTGCAGTGTACTGTATGTGCTGTGTGTGTTTCACTTTTTGAATTTCCCGCCGGTCTCCGTCCCCGTGCAACGCGACGCTCGCAGGGAACGGAGCCCGGCACACAGAATCATCTGGCGGGGGACAGACACGCTGACACCGCGGGAGGACATCGCTGGATCCAGGGGACAAGGTGAGTAACATTGCCTGGATCCAGCGATGCAATTCCGAGTGTGGCTCGGGGTTACCGCTCTTGGTACTGAAAATCTACCCCGAGCCACACTCGGGATTACCGCCAGGGAGGTTAAGGCTTAGTTCACACTGATGTGATGCAATTTTGATGCAATTTTTTTAGTTTGCTTATGTAGTGTGACTTTGATGCAGGGACGTGCAGTGAGGTCAGTGGCTGGTGAGGCACTGGCTAGTATCAGAGCCAGATACACACAGGTTACATTCGCTGTGAATATTAGAGCGAGAGCAATAATTCTAGCACTAGACCTCCTCTATAACTCTAAACAGGTAACCTCTATAAATTTTTAAAGTGTGGTGTATGGAGATTCTTAAGTATTGAAGTTTGGCGCCATTCCACAAGTGTGTGCAATTTTAAAGAATTAAATGTTAGGTATCTATTTACTCTGTGTTATCATCTTTCACATTATAGAAAATCGGGCTAACTTTACTGTTTTTTTTATTCATGAAAAAGTTTCATTCCAAAAAAAAACGTATTTCAAAAATTGCTGCGCAAATACCGTGTAACATAAAAAGTTGCAATGATTGCCATTTTATTCCATAGGGTATCTGCTAAAACAATATATATAATGTTTGGGGGTTCTGAGTAATTTTTTAGCAAAACAATGATGATTTTTACATGTAGGAGAGAAGTGTCAAATTGGCTTGGGTGTCAAAGGATTAATTAGCATAAGTAAGAAATATACAAATAATTATTATATATTGTTTTTAAGGTAATTTACTATATTTTCAAAAACTGTACTCAAGCAGATGGCTTAATGGACAAATTACTGAAGTTTGAAGTTATAACTTCAAACCAGTAAATTCACAGTAAATAGATAAATAATAAATTATTATCTTATTACATATAGCAAAATAATATAGGATCAGGGCTGGATTAAGAGCACCATGGACCTGGTGCTGAGGAAGTTACATCCTCCTCCTCTGCCAGGGCCTGTGCTTGCATTTGATTGGTTGCTAGGATACTAGGCGATTCTAGCAACCAATAATTTACACAGCAGTGGACACTGGGCCGTGGTGGGCAGAGTGGCGGTGCTGTGGTAACAGGGGGAAGTTCTTGGGAGGCTGGGCCTAAATTAAGGTAGGGGCCTGCAGCTGCATCTCCAATAGCCCCTATGTTGATCCGGCCCTGTATAGGATTTAGCTTGTAACTTTTCAGCAGCAGCAGATTCTCATTCTCCCTCTTAACTGTGTGAGAAAAACATGGGATTATGGGTAAATCATATACACCTGTTTTTTTCCTTGTAGTTAAGAGGACTGGGCTGGAAGGGAGCATTTGACCTTTAGACACATGCCCCTTCTATGACACTGCAGTGAGGTGTGCCTTCACTGCAGCATTTTTATTGGACAACTTGGGCCAATGGGGCTTTAACCATAAGCACAGGAATATTTTAAAAGTCACACCATGCTGAATTGCATTGATGAGAACAGGCACCATTGAATATAATGCATTTTCCCTTGTCATGCAACGCTGTATGAAGTTGCATCAGAGGTTGCATTAGCGTGAACCAGCAATTTATCTATTTGATAAACAGGGCTAGAGTATGGGACTTTATTAGTGTTGAGCGAACCCGGACTGTAACGTTCGGGTCCGTACCGAACTTTCGGGTGTCCATGGCACGGACCCGGACCCGGACATTTCAAAAATCGTTCGGGTTCGG
>BLSH010100059.1:100008-110737 GCA_018402905.1 Glandirana rugosa | reverse complement strand
GCAAATGCTGTCCGTTCTACAACGTTTAGTGTGAGTTCCTTGCTTCCTGACTATCTGATACCTGTTCCTGTGACCCGGCCTGCTTGAACCTGCTCTGAATTCTGCCTGCACTGACCCCGGCTTCTACGACCACTCTACTGTCTGCTCCCTTGTACCTTGCTGCCTGAACGTTACCGACCCAGCCTGCACCCGACCATCCATCTGCCTGAACCCTTGTACCGCACCGCCCGCCAGTTACCGACCCGGACTGCCTCACGACCCTTCTGCCTGCACGAGCTCCAGCGGACATCTACCTTGCATCAGTGACTGTCCAGCCCTCGTGCCCCCCCGTGCTCCTGAGTTCCCTGTCTGCACTACCAGGGACTCACGAACCGGGGCCGCAAGAGAGGTACCCCCTGCATAAGCCAGACTCCATCACCAGGTACGTGACAGGCAGACTCCTGTCCCCATACCAACCTCTTTCTTTAAAAAAACTGAACAGTATTCTCATTACGTTCCTATGGAATGGGGGGACACTGAGACTGGCTAAGGCTACGCTACAGCTACCAGTTAATATGGGGGGCCTTGCCCTCCCAAATTTCCTTAAGTATTACTGGTCAGCCGTCCTTGTAACGGTCAAATGGTGGCTGTCTGCGACCCCGGCCAACCCAGCTTCGACGCTTAAGGCTTCGAGGTTGGGGTCATATGCGGAATTGAGGAACTTGGTACACAGGGGACCCCGCTCTAACCCCCAAATTACAGTTCCCATGAAAACCACTCTACGGGTGTGGGACACGGTGCGCTCCAAGCTGAATGGTGGGAGTGGCTGGTCCCCGACTACACCATTATGGGGTAACCCCAGACTTCCTCACTTTCGCTCCATCCCTCACCCAGTGGCCTGGGCGCGCTCTGGCATTACCTCGCTGAGCGATGTGATCAGGGGTGATGCCCTACGCACCTTTGACGACCTTAAAAATGAGTACCACCTACCTAACCATATGTATTTTAGATACCTCCAATTACGTCACGCATATAGGGGACAATTTATAACAGCCCCGCTTTTGGAGACCAGTGTGATAGAGGACCTCCTAAAGGATCCTGGAGGCGTAAAGACCCTCTCTAACCTATATGCTACCCTGACTGGTCTGGACACCTCTAGGGTCTCAAGACTTTATGATAGATGGCGGGAGGACATACCCACCTTAACGGAGGACGAATGGGGGGAGGGGGTCCAACAATTTTTACCGTTGATGATCTCAGCACGGGACAGGTTTACTCAAATTAAGTTCTTACATAGAATATACTACACCCCCCAGCGACTTGCCGGGATATACCCCGGTTTGAGCCCGCTCTGCCGCATCTGTGGTTCGGAGGAGGGGACCTTTTTCCACGTAGTATGGACCTGCTCGGAAATTCAAATGTTTTGGAGTGGGGTTCTACACGACATTAATAAGATAGGTGAGCTCCAGGTCCCTCGCGACCCATGGTGTATGCTCCTGGGCATGTGTGAGGAGCTTGATGCTCCAAAGGCCAAGAAACTCTTTGTATTTTACGCGGCCTTTTATGCGAGGAAAGCGATCCTCCTGCAGTGGATTAAGGCCCCCCCTCCGACAGTGGGACAGTGGAGGAATCTAATAAACTTGGCCCTGCCCCTATACAAACTAACCTATGCGGGTCGTAACTGCCCGAAAAAATTTGAGAAGGTGTGGGCGGCCTGGGTCCGAGAGGAGCAGCTGGCACTGGAGTAGGGCTCGAGGACTAGCGTACAATGGTGGCCAAATATAAAAAAAAAAAAAAATTTCGACATGAGGATGCAGCAAGTTCAGGTATCTGTCCTTCATCTCCTTTCTAAGTCGCAATCCTGATATAATGACTCCTGTATTGTGCGAATGACCGCATACTCACCCTGACTAGACATTGTGACTCACCTGTACCTGTGTGATTGTACCACTGCTGTTTTTTTGTATTGTGTTAAAAAATTGAATAAACTTTATGTTAAAAAAAAAAAGGTGACCGTCAGCGTCCTTCAAGATTAGAAGATCCAAGAAGGAAATCTGAGTGTCACTAATAGTGTGGGTACAGAAAAGGTTAAGATCATTCGAGTTTAGTTTATCAATGAATTGGGTCAAGGTATCCAAGGGACCAGTCCAAACCATGAACAGGTCATCTATGTACCTGAACCAAAACAAAACAAATGGTTAGTAGTCAACGAAAGTTTCATCTGAGAACACACCCCCCCAAGTATAGGTTAGCATAGGAGGGGGCACACGAGTTCCCCATGGCAACTCCCTGTGTTTGTAGATAAAGTTGTCCATCAAGTAAGAAGTAGTTATGAGTGAGTATAAGCCGCAAAAGTTCCAATAGAAAGTTGTTGACTGGCCAGGGTGTATGGTCTTGGGCCATAAGGAAGGATTCGGCCATCGAGACTCCCCCGCTCGTGGGGGATGCTGGAATACAGGGCTTCTATATCCACCGTCACGAGGAGGGAGTCTCGAGGGACCTGAACCCCCTCTATATGTTTAAGGAGATCCGTTGTATCATTAATGTAAAAGGGTAAAGCCATAACGTGTGGTATGAGATAATTGTCAATGAATTGACTGGCATGGTCAGTAAGCGAGCCAATCCTAGATACAATTGGTCTTCCAGGTGGGCATGACAAGTTTTTGTGGGTCTTGGGTAATGTATAAAAGGTCAGAATGCGGGGATGTTTAATGATGAGGAAGTTAAGGGTATCTCTGTCAATGAGGCCACCCCAATGGGCCTCAGCACAGAGCTCCCGAAACTCCTGAGTAGATCGTTCAACAAATTCATGTGAAATAGGTTGATACCAAACGGGATTTTGTAGTACGTCACGACACATGGTCAGATATTGGCCATGGGTCATGACGACCACGTTGCCCCCCTTGTCTGAGGGTTTAATTACAATGTCCGTGCGTCTCTGTAGTCTCTTAAGGGCCGAGGATTGCTGTATGGTGAGATTGGAGGGAAAGTCACTCCACTGATGCCGCTTGAGATCCCTAACAACTTGATTTAGAAATGCCCAAATAGTTGGGCATGTCATTAGATCAGGAAATTTCTCTGATTTGTTTTTGAAATGGGTGCTGAGAGGGGCGGGGGCAATGGGTCTGACCGTGGGCGGACCCACAAGGGCGCCCTCGGTAGGCGACCCGAGGGATTCGCCCAGGGCCAGCTCTGAGGATTCACCAACTTCGCCCTCTTCATATAATAGCATAAGGTCCCTAAGGGCCCGGAATTCCTCCATGGTAAAGTGGCGTGTACGTTCAGTAAGTTCATGCTCAAGATCCACATTACGACGGTCCTTGTCTATAAATCGAAAAGTAAGGTTACGAGCGAACAAGTATAGGTCTTTGATAGTTTCTGTTACTCGTAGGGGATCTAAGGGACAAAAACCTAATCCCAGTTGTAAAACAGATATCTCATCAGGTGAAAGTGGAGTGGTCGTGAGATTAATAATATTCAATTGTGAGGATTGGTTGGTGAATGTGGTAGGACTGTGAGAGGTAGGGGGGTGTTGGGAGGGATGGACTGAGGTTGTGTTGAGGGTTTGCGAACATATGTGTCGAGTTTGGTTTGCTGCTTTCTGGCCTCTGCCAGTGCTGGATCTAAAAAATCGGCTTTGTGAGTGGGGGCATTTAGAAGGGGTGATTCCAATACCTTTGGAATAATGCCATGTAAAGTTGAAGAAGTGGGGGGAGTAACATTGTGTCTAGTATCTAATGTGGAAGGGACTGCTTGTGTACGTGCTGGATTGGGTGTTGTGGCAGTCTTCTTACCCTTTTTGGGGGTAGCTGATGAAGACTCCCCACTATAACGGGAGCGCATACTGAGCAGGACACTTTGTGCAAGTGACGGCATATACTATGTAGTTAGTATTGCAATTGTAAAATTTCTCAATGGAATATTGTCTGTTTTCCACCACTGAGCAGAAAGTGTTGCCTGGAAGAATGTATGCACAGGACGGACAATCCCGGGCTCCGCATATGAAGTTGCCTTTGCAATGGAGCCAGGTAGGAGAGTTTTTTTGTGTTTTCCTGGTTGAAAAAAGCTAGGAGAGAGGTAGTTATGAATTGTTTTGGCCCGTCGAGTTACAATACCGACCCCCTCCCCAAGAATTTGGGAACAAACAGGGTCAATGTTGAGCAGTGGGAGATGTTTGTTGACTATACGTTTAATGCTATCAAACTCCATGCTGTATCCCAAAACAAAAGAGGGACAAACCTCCCTATGTTTCTTAAAAACAGAGGAGGTCATCGGTCTGACTAGTGTGCCTGGTAGATGTATCTTGGCTCTTACTACTAGCGTATCTTCCATCCAGTAGGGATGATCTATCCCATCCATTGGCTATGTTGTAAGCCCTATTTAGCATCCACTTGGGGTAACCCCTCTGGTGAAACCGTGCATTGAGCTTCGCCGACTCCACAGCAAACTGGCATTGGTCGCTGCAGATATGGCGAAGTCGCAAGAACTGTCCAACCGGAATACTCTTGATGGTATGCCTTGGGTGTCCAGACTCGGCATACAGTAGACTATTGCCCGACAGGGATTTCCTGTACAGGCAACAATCCACCCTACCTTGTCGGGCTGTGCATGTGACATCCAAAAAATTGATAGTACTAGTGTCGGTGACCCCTGTAAAACAAAGTTTCAAACTATTTTCATTCAAATGTTCCAAAAAAAGATAGATCGGGACACTGATCCTGTTGTCCAGTCTAGATTATTTGTTTTTTTTTATGCCTATGAGGGCAGTGCACTTTTTGCCGCACTCAGGGGCGCCACATTTTCAGGCCATGCTCTTGTGGGGATGTCAGTTTTTGACATATATATATATACATTTTCCAATAAAATAAATATTAGTTTTGGCTTCTATACTCTGGTCTCGTCTCATCAAGTGTGCCACAGGCGGCCAGTGAACATGGGCCAATCATGGTAACAGTGGATTATCTCTTTATATTTTTATGTTTCTTAACATTATTAATGGCTTTTTGATACATGTTATCCATGCTGGTCCATTCCACTTGCAATGCACAAGTTATTCTTCCCTTGTTTTGTGTTTTTGTGTTTTGATTGTTTAATTTTGTTTTTAACAGTGCACATGTATCTGCGGGTAGTCCAATCTGATCGCACTTACGATCGATCGGCTAACGTTTTCTTTTCACAACATGGGAGGTTTTAACTTTTTGGCTTTACTGGTATGACAACCCATTTAGTGGGTGTCCACCAGTAATTAGCTTTGCAGGCAACCATTGGACTACATTTGATCATTAACACCTGTTACCATGTTTGAAATATCTTGGTAGTCCTTATGGTCATTAGGTTATGAGTAAGTGCATGAGAGGTCCGTGAAACGTGTCAACCTGCCTTTTGCTTCGTGGTTTTAGCCTTGATCTGCTGTTAGTCACTTATACTTTGGATTTACAATTAAAGTTTTGTCGCCATTCAAGCTTCAGAGTGCGGTCCCTCCTCTTTGTTTGCTGTCTACTGTGGATCACGGACCAGACCAGCACCTGAATCCTTGTTGGAAGTTTTTACTCACACCTGGAGCGGCTCAAACTCTCTCTTCTGATTACTCTGTGATGCCGTGTATGGAGCCTGCCCGGTGGTTCGTGCTCACTCTTTTGTCCATCAAAGAGTCTTTTCTGGAGACAGAATCTCTCTCTGCAAGCACTGTCATCACAATTAGTTGAGCTCAACTCTTTGTATTTTTTGTATCTTTTTGCATTTTTTTGCATCTTCTTATCCTTTTTTGTTTTTCACATTAGACTATGGCAGACAGAAAGGCTATCACCTCTGAGGCTCCGGTGTACAGCCGTACACTTAAAACTTTGGAGGATAATCCCCTAAGGTTGAATGCCAAAAATTCCCTTAGCCAGGGACAGGGAGATCTGTCTGGGCAGATCAAATTGATTTTCCGTAAGTTAGAGAAATGCTTAGTGAAAGAGGTGAAGGCTTATTGGAAAAAACTACACTTATCCAATATTTGTATCTGGAACGTGTCCCTAGGGGCCTCCGCATTAAAAAATTCCCAACCTTCGATTTATTCAACGAGGATTTAAAGAAGGATTGGACTAAAGCATTATCCACCTGTTCAGCCAAACTCATATGTATCATTATTGCATCCAGAAACATGGAGCTGGAGAGACTACAGCATGAAATCTCCCTATACCAGCAAGAAGTTTTGACCTTCAAGGACAATCCAATCTTTGAGAAGTTGGATGACAAATTGAATGACAAAATTAACATCATTGAGACAGAGACCATTGAATGCAAAAAGGAGAAACTCCTGAGAGACAAACTCGATTATGAGCTGGACAATGTTTACACATGGAGGAAGTCAGCTTCTCGGAGGCCGACCAAGTGGACAAAACGATAGCATTTACGGCATTCGACACTTCAGGTGACCACCCTGGCACTTCTGAAGTGACCAAACAGTCTAGCACACCAAAGGTTTCAAAAAACGAGCAAGCTCCCAAAAAGAAAAAGTTTCAAAAGAAAAAACAGCCACAGATAAAGGACAAGGAGAGGAGGAAAGAAGAACCGGAGACGCAGCAAACAGCCAGTATTCCCTAAGGACTCATAAACAGAAGAAGTGAGCAGTAATGTAATAAATATATTGAGCAAGGCTTTAACGGAAAGTGGTCTTTCCTTGTTGGGAAAAGGCTTGGGTTTTTGCCCCACCACACATTTTAACCCTTTTGATACTGTCTTGGACATTAATCAATTTGTGAGAAATCTCACTATACATAGACACTATTTTCAAGCAGTCGATACTGAGGACAACAAAACTCCCCCCCTAGGACATTTGCGGACAATGTTGCAGAGTTTTCCTTTAGAGAACCTTGTGCTTTGGCGGACTTAGACAAACTACATGATGAAAATCCAGATTATCCTGTGTTGGACCCTTCAACAGGGGGCACTCATCGGGTCCCCCTGCGGGCTCCATCCACATTTTACCCCATTCAATCTAGGTATGAGGAAATGGACATATTTCAAAAATTGATTGAACGAGACTTGTTTGAGTTAGCTGCACGTTCACCTCCCCACACCACAACATATAGGGATAATCTATCTAAAGAAGAGAGGGCATCATTAAAATCCCTCGTGCAAGATCCCACCATAGTGATCCGTAATGCAGACAAAGGGGCGATGGTAGTCATGGATGTAGATCAATATAAAGCAGAAGCCTTGAGACAACTAGGGGACACCAGCACATGTTCCATTCTCAGGAGGGATCCCACAAAGTCATATAGAGGCTTACTCCAAGCTTTGATCCGGAAGGGCACGGGCATCGGAGCCTTTACCCCAAGGAGGCGGAAGCATTGGTGCCCGAGTGTCCCATCATGCCCACATTTCACCATTTACCCAAGGTCCATAAAGCCACTCTCCAACCTCGGGGGCATTGGTTCCCTCAACGAGAAATTGGGCAAGTGGCTGGATGGACAACTCCAGCCCTTGATCCATACATTACCTGGGTATCTTAAAGACCCAAATCATTTATTAACAATCATGGACGGTTTGTTTATTTTTGTTTTTAACAGTGCATCTGCGGCTAGTCCGATCTGATCGCACTTACGATCGATCGGCTATTGTTTTCTTTTCACAATATGGGAGGTTTTAACTTTTTGGCTTTACTGGTACGACAACCCATTTAGTGGGTTTCCACCAGTAATTAACTTAGCAGGCAACCATTGGACTACATTTGATCATTAACACCTGTTACCATGTTTGAAATATCTTGGTAGTCTGTATGGTCATTAGGTTATGAGTAAGCGGACGAGAGGTCTGTGAAACGCGTCAACCTGCCTTTTGCTTCGTGGTTTTAGCCTTGATCTGCTGTTAGTCACTTATACTTTGGATTTACAATTAAAGTTTTGTCTCCATTCAAGTATTCAAGCTTCGGAGTGCGTTCCCTCCTCTTTGTTTACAATATCCATGGTGGTAGGTGTTGGCTGGGGGGGGGGTCAACAACCCTAGATCCAGCCATGGGGATGAGGAGGAGCAGAAGCAGCTCTCCTCTCCTGTCCATGTAGGAGGGGAGAGGAGGAGGGAACGGTGGCACTGGTTCTGCTGAGCAGCTCTATCTGACTGGCTGTGATCCGGAGCTGTCAGTGAGCTCCCGTCCCTCGGTAAATCAGTCCCGATCGCAGCCTGTTATCTCTCCACAGACCGTGTAGACCTCTCCCTGGAGCAGTTAAGTGGATTGTAAAGCAGACTAGAAGGGACTTGACACTGTGCTGATGGCGGGGGAACCTTACTGCCAGCCTCAAAAGCAGCTCTTAATCACTTGCCGACCGTCAATTGCAGGTCGACGGCGAAAAGTTGGCTCGATAAGGCAAATCGCCGTCATACGAGCCATGTGCGCACGCGCGCCCCCTAGGTGCGGGCGCTGCAGCGCCATTTGACACAGGGCCGATCAATCTTCAGGGCCAGGCCAATGATAGGACTCCTCTGCCTCTGAAATGTAAACAGAGGCAGAGGAAGTTAGCTCCCCTTCCTCCCTGAAGCCCTTTTCGGTTTCAGCGAGGAAGAAGGAGCATCAAAAAACGTGAGTTGCACAACAGCACACTGACACCAGGTCACATAGGCACATTTAACCCCTTGATCACCCCCTGATCGCCCCCAGTTAACCCTTTCACTCCCTGTCACCCCGTCACAGTGTCATATAGTGCAGCAATCTGATTTTTACCAATCGCTGTACTTGTGACCCTTGTGACGCTAAATCAGTGTTAGGTTAGGCTAGTACTAGGCCTAGTTAGGTGAAAATACCCCCTTACTTACTTACTCTGACACGCATGCACATTACGTAGGTGCTAGATATTGTTGTAGTATCTGATCAGATCAATATCTGCGATCTGATCAGATATATATTAGCATCCCCCTTAGATTAGGGTTCTAAAAAATGCAGTGTTAGCGGGATCAGCCCAGATAACCGCTAGCACCTGCGTTTAGCCCCTCCGCCCAGCCCAGCCCAAGTGCAGGATCAATAGATCGCTGTCACTTACAAAACACAACACACATATCTGCAGCCTTCGCAGAGATCACGCCCGATCACTGCGAATTCTGACAGTGAATTTGGTAGCGTTTGAAACAGGCTCTGACAACCAGGTGCGCTTTTTGCCTGTGAGTCAGGCTAGTGTACGTTTCAAATTTAGAAAGTCCAAAATGTCTGGCCGCACGTACACTAGCTTAGAGGCCTACAATGTGCTGAGTTTGACAGATGAGAGAGCGATGGGGAAGCCTCACTGTCAGATTCAGGCTCAGCATATGAACCTGTAGACAGCAGCGGCACCCTGTCAGATAGCTCTGATGACGAAGTTGTGGTCCCTGCTAGAGTCAGGCGTACCAGACCTCGTTCTGCTGTCACTGATGTGCGTGAACCGCAGGGCTCTCGTATGCAGCAGAGAGCCAGTACTAGTGCTGCTACCCATTCTGGTGACCTGGCAAGCACCAGTAGCCTAGTACCCCCTGGACGTAGATGAACCAGCACTGCAGTAACACTTGGTGACGTGGCGAGTCCCATAAGTGCAGTACAAGCTGGTGTGGCTAGCATGAGTAATGCCCCGCAGCCACAAAGAAGACGAACACAGGCCCACAGAGCCCATAGTGCCCTTCCTGACGCGCTTGCAAACCCTGATTGGCAACCCACCACTGATGCAGCGCCCGTACTTCCCCCATTCACTGCCCAACCCGGAATCACGGTGAATACAGCTGATTTTACGGCCATTGATTTTTATTCGCTGTATTTCACGGAAGATCTCTATAGATCTATTGTGGACCTAAGCAATTTATATGCTGGTCAATTCATCGCCATTAATCCCCATTTGATACTTGCCAGAGACTGGAAACCAATCACGGTTCCAGAGTTTGAGACTAGTGTTGAGCGAACCCGGACTGTAATGTTCGGGTCCGTACCGAACTTTCGGGTGTCCGGGGCACGGACCCGGACCCGGACATTTCAAAAATCGTTCGGGTTCGGTCCGGGGTTCTGCTATTTTACTCCACGTGTTGAGAAGCTGCAGGGCAGCCAATCAACAAGCGTTTCATTGGTTTGCCCTTAGAAGTCATCACAGCCATGCCTACTAATGGCATGGCTGTGATTGGCCAGTGCATCATGTGACCCAGCCTCTTTATAAGCTGGAGTCACGTAGTGCTGCAGTCACATGCTCCTTGGGTTAGTGTAGGGAAAGGAAGATGACAGCATGAGGGACAGAATTGAGACATTTTAAGATCTGATCCTGCATCCTGAGATAGATTACTTTACTACTGCTAGATTACTAACACAAACAGCGCCTTCCCTATCGGAATTAAAATTAAATACTAGTGAACATACATGTGCGTGTATGCGCCCATAAGGACACACTGACACACACTTGGGGCTGCTGCCTTCAGATACACGTCTGTTTAAATATTGACACAGTCACACAGGAATACCCGCGTATGTGCGTGTACATACAAGTGATCATAAATTAAAATTAAGGCTATCCCTTCCGCGACAAACACAATCATTAGATCGTCATCATTTCATTAGATAGAGTCCTACGTCCTAGTCTAGAATTTTACAGAGTTAAGACAGGGAGTACGACAGTAGAAGGAAAGGGATGTGATTGGGTTCCTCGTACACTGACGTCGTGATGCACTGAGGTCGAATATTTCTCCGACCCAGTGTACTACGTGACCGGTTAGTGTCGGTACGGTAATCATCCGTACCGACACTACTGAAGATTCCCGTTTG
>BLSH010100059.1:75349-99132 GCA_018402905.1 Glandirana rugosa | reverse complement strand
CCAGCCTGGTCTCTGCATCAATGACTGTTTTGGACGCTATCACACATTAGTGAATTATTAGCGTAGGGTGCAGCAGACACAGCGATAGGCACACTGACATAGGGTCTCCAAAGATGCCAGTGCATTTTGAGAGACCCAAACCTGGAACCCATTTTTAGTTACAAAAAAAAAAAAAAAGGCGTACCAAAAATCCCCAAAAAAACAAAAAAATTTTAAAACAACAAAAAAAAAAAAAAAAGTTAAAAAAAACAAAAAAAAACAAAAACAGTTGTACGTTTCTTTTTTTCTCTCTCTCTCTGTTCTCTCTCTATTGTTAATATTTTGTATGCATACCTGTTTGTTACTGTTTTTATCATGTTTTCTTTGCAGGTATGTCATTTTTTATGTTAATGCTTACCTGTAATGTTATATTGTTAATGTGTTTTAGATTTTTTTCTTTTTAGCAGGTATGTAATGTTTTAATGTAACTGTGTTTTATTAATTGTTTATTCCTTTTCGGGTACGCCATTCAGCTGCAGCACTGATTTATTAATGGTGACAGCAAAAGCGTTTGCTCCCACCATTCATAAAGCAGCGACTCCAGCGCTGTTGGCGGTGAGTTCACCACCACAGTTAAAAATAGAGCAAATATACCGGAGCATAGGGGCAGTGGGTGGAAATTGGGGCGGATTGCCCCTATGCTCCAGTATATTTTTTTAAAAAGTGGCTATGCCCACCATTAGAAGTGGGAGGATGAAGGGAGGTTTTCTAATGGTGGGCTTACCCACCGATTGATTCTTTTTTTTTCATGAAAAAAAGAACATTACTATATATGCCCAACAAGGGCCTGCGACATACTAGTGTGTTGCTGGTCTTCTCAGTCTATCCTGTCCCACCGGGGAACGTGAGAATGCAGCTGATGGTTCCGCCAGCTGACCATAGAGCTGATTGAAGATTAGAATGGCTCCAATCATCTCCATGGCTTAAGAAACCGGAGGCTATGAGCATTTTGTGACTTCGGTTTCGCCAGGTATAAACAGCGCCATTGGGAAATTGGGGAAGCATTTTATCACACTGATTTTGGTGTGGTCAGATGCTTTAAGGGCTGGGGAAAGATCTAGAGTTTAGTAGACCACAAATTAAAAAAAAAAAAATGTGCGACAATACCTATTTTTATCATAGGGGATATTTAAAATCCCTGTGATAAAAATAAAAATGATAAAAAAAAGATGAAAGGGACAATGTAAAAATAAAATAAAAAAGCAAAATGAATAATTAAAAAAAAAATGCACCCCTGCGCCGTGCACGCGCGCATAGTTGGACGCAAGCGTCAGTCTCGTGTCGTATGTAAACAACAATTTCACCATTCATGTGAGGTATCAACGCGAACGTCAGATCGAGGGCAGTAATTCTAGCAGTAGACCTCCTCTGCAGATCTAAAGTGGTAACCTGTAAAGGCTTTTTAAGGGTTTTAAAAATGTGTATAGTTTGTCGGCGCTTTGCGGGTGTGCATTATTTTTTAAGGATGTCATGTTTGGTGTCTATGCACTCGGCATGAGATCATCTTTTATATTTCACCAAACATTTGGGCAATATAGTGTGTTCTTATGCATTAGAATTCAAAAAAGTGTTTTTTCCCCCAAAAAATGCGTTTGAAAATTGCTGCGCAATACTTTTTGAAAAAAAAAAATTGTAACACGCATATGTAATCTGTAGGGCCTCTGCTTTAAAAAATATATAATGTTTGGGGGTTCAAAGTAATTTTCTAGCAAAAAAAAGTATTTTTTTCATGTAAACAAAAAGTGTCAGAAAAGACTTGGTGGATCAAGTGGTAAGAAGAGTGGGTGATGTTGGGCATAAAATGCCAGGACAGTTCAAAACCCCCCCAAATGACACCATGTTGAGAGAGGCATGTTGAGTCCATGGAATATTCGATATTTTTGTCATTAGTGATTGAAAAATGACAAAAAAATACACAAAGTTGTCACTGAAATTATATATTGCTCACCCATGCCATGGGTATATGTGGAATTACACCCCAAAATACATTCTGCTGCTTCTCCTGAGTACGGGGATACCCCATGTGTGAGACTTTTTGTGAGTCTATCCGTGTACAGGACCCCGAAAACCAATCACCGCCTTCAGGATTTCTAAGGGCGAAAATTTATGCCTTCACCCCACACTACCTATCCAGGTTTCGGAGGCCATGAAATGCCCAGATAGCAAAAAAAAACCCAAATGACCCCATTTTGGAAAGTAGACACCCCAAGATATCTGCTGAGAGGCATGGTAAGTCCATGGAACATTTTATATTTTGCCACAAGTTTCCGGGAAATTACAATTTTTATTTACTTTTTTTTTTTTTTTTTACACAAAATTGTCACTGAAATGATATATTGCTCACACGCCATGGGTATGTGTGGAATTACACCCCAAAATACATTCTGCTGCTTCTCCTGAGTATGGGGATACCCCATGTGTGAAACTTTTTGGGAGCCTGGCTGCGTACAGAACCCCAAAAACCAATCACCGCCTTCAGGATTTCTAGGGGCATAAAATGGTGATTTTACTCCTCAGTACCCATCATGGTTTTGGAGGCCCTGAAATGTAAAGGTAGCACAAACTCCCCCCCAAATTACCCCATTTTGGAAAGTAGACACCCCAAGGCATTTGCTAAGAGGCATGGTGCATATTTTGCAGCTCTCATTTGTTTTGGAAAATGAAGAAATAAACCGTTTTTTTTTACTTTTTTCAAATTTCAAAACTTTGTGACAAAATCTGCAAAATACTCAAAATACTTCTCAGCAAATAGCTTGGAGTGTCTACTTTCCAAAATGGGGTCATTTGAGGGGGTTTTGTGCTATCTGGGCATTCCATGGCCTCCGAAACTGTGATAGGGAGTGAGGAGTAAAATCACCTTTTTACGCACTTAGAAAGCCTGAAGGCAGTGATTGGATTTTGGGGTCCCGTACGCGGCTAGACTGCCAGAAAGTCTCGCATATGTGGTATCCCCGTATTCAGAAGAAGCAGCAGAATGTATTTTGGGGTGTAATTTCACATATAACATGGCATGTTCAAGTAACATATCATTTAGTGAGAACTTTGTGTAAAAAAAAATTGTAATTTCCCCGAAACTTGTGGCAAAATATAAAATATTCCATGGACTCAACGTGCCTCTCAGCAAATGGCTTGGGGTGTCTACTTTACAAAATGCGGTCACTTGGGGGGGGGGGGGTTGTGCTATCTGGGCATTTCATGGCCTCCAAAACAGAGATAGGTAGTGTGGGGTGAAGGCATACATTTTTGCCCTTAGAAATCCTGAAGGTGGTGATTGGTTTTCGGGGTCCCATACACGGATAGGCTCCCAATAAGTCTCATACATGGGGTATCCCCGTACTCAGGAGAAGCAGCAGGATGTATTTTGGGGTGTAATTCCACACATACCCATGGTATATGTGAGCAATATATCATTTCAGTAACAACTTTGTGTAATTTTTTTTTTTTTTGGTAATTTTTCAATCACTTTCTGTCAACTTTCCAAAATGGGGTCATTTGGGGGGGTTTTGTACTGCCCCTCCATTTTAGCACCTCAAGAAATGAGATAGGCAGTCATAAAATAAAAGCTGCGGAAATTACAGAAAATGTACCCTAATTTGTAGACGCTATAACTTTTGCGCAAAGCAATAAATATACGCGATTTGGCTTTTTTTTTACCCGAGACATGTGGCTGAATGCATTTTGGCAACAATTTATGACTAAAATGTAGTTTATTGTATTTTTGGAATAACATAAAGTTGAAAATATCATTTTTTTTCAAAATTTCTGTTCCTTTTTTGTTTATATCGCAAAAATTAAAAAGCGCAGTGGTGAACTGGTTTGGGTACTGTATTGCATCACCACGCAATTACCATTTGAAGAGGCGCAGTGCCAAATTGAAAAAAGTGCTCCGGTCCTAAAGCTGGAAATCATTCTGGGGCTGAAGTGGTTAATTAGGCAAATTAGGTGGCCGTGAGGTCCCTGTGCATGCGAGGCCTTAGACGACCCCCTATTTTGCCTAATTAGAGAGCCGCCTCTGCTTACATGGAATGTGGATTGCTATTCCTAATCTACAAATGTTAATTGCATGGCTGACCCTTTTCTTTTAATACGTTCAGTCACTGACCCTGATATAAATACTATATTAACAAAAGTATTGGGACACCTGCCTTTACACGCACATGAACTTTAATGACATCCCAGTCTTAGTCCGTAGGGTTCAATATTGAGTTGGCTCACCATTTGCAGCTATAACAGCTTAAACTCTTCTGGGAAGGCTGTCCACAAGGTTTAGGAGTGTCTATGGGAATGTTTGACCATTCTTCCACAAGCGTATTTGTGAGGTCAGGCACTGATGTTGGATGAGAAGGCCTGGCTCACAGTCTCCGCTGTAATTCATCCCAAAGGTGTTCTATTGGATTGAGGTCGGGACTCTGTTTAGGCCAGTCAAGTTTCTCCACCCCAAACTCACTCATCCATGTCTTTATGGACCTTGCTTAGTGCACTTGTCCAAATCATTTGGCGGAGGGGGATTATGGTGTGGGGTTGTTTTTTTAGGGGTTGGGCTTGGCCCCTTAGTTCCAGTGAAGGGAACTCTCAAGGCGTCAGCATACCATGTCATAAGACATTTTAGACAATTTCATGCGGTCCCAACATGACTGTACACCACTGCACAAAGCAAGGTCCATAAAGACATGGATGAGCAAATTTGGGGTGGAGGAACTTGACTGGCCTGCCCAGAGTCCTGACCTCAACCCAATAGAACACCTTTGGGATGAATTAGCGCAGAGACTGCAAGCCAGGCCTTCTGGTCCAACATCAGTGCCTGACCTCACAAATGCACTTCTTGAAGAATGGTCAAACATTCCCATAGACACTCCTAAACCTTGTGGACAGCCTTCCCAGAAGAGTTGAAGCTGTTATACCTGCAAAGGGTGGGCCAACTCAATATTGAACTCTACAGACTAAGACTGGGATGCTATTAATGTTCATGTGCATGTAAAGCAGGGATATGCAATTAGCGGACCTCCAGATGTTGCAAAACTACAAGTCCCATCATGCCTCAGCCTCTGGGTGTCATGCTTGTGGCTGTCAGAGTCTTGCTATGCCTCATGGGACTTGTAGTTCTGCAACAGCTGGAGGTCCGCTAATTGCATATCCCTGGTGTAAAGGTAGGTGTCCCAGTACTATTGACAATATAGTGTATGATCACTTCTGACTTGACTCTTCAAATGCAAACTTGTTCCAGGGCTGCTTATATTTCAAATGCAAAAATAAAAATACTTGTTGATCCTGCCAGAGCCAGCCTGTGTTTTGTTCACTCAAGCAGTCAAATAAGTTTCTATTGGTTTCTATCTTAGCTTAAAAAAACCCTATCCCCCATGGTGTGGAGAGGGGGAGGGATTCTCTAGTTTAGCAAAAGGCAACTGGGCAGGGCTGACACCAATTCTTTGGATTTTGGTACAGAAAAGACAGTGGAGTTGGTATAATAAAGGCAAATAGACTGTGCACTGTGCTTAACAAATGAGGTAAAGCTTCACTGTACAAAGAATACCCAATCACATGCAAGGAAAATGTAAAAAAACTGCTTTTTTGCTTGTACATGATTGGTTGATGGAAGTCAGTAGAGCTTTTGCTCATCTACTAAGCTCTGGAGCAACTGCTCTTTGCAAAGTGCACCTTTAGTAAATCAACCCTATTGTGTCGTCAGCTCACAATGGAAAATTAAGAGGTGAGTACATTTCTCCCTGGATCAACAGCCTTCCCCAGCCTGAGACTGGAGAGTGAACATTTTTGGATAATGTAAGGAAGTGTTAGACTGCTGACAATTTATTGCTGTTTGTGTCCTTGTAAGAGTTCACCTCTCTATTTGTCCTGCTGACCACTGTCCCCAGTACAGAGAGTGATGGGAAAGTAGAGCTGTCGCCAGAACAGAAGAAGAGAGATAACCTCCCAAAGGAAACACATGTTTTTGTGGGAAATGCCTAAGAGAGGATTTCCATCCACTTTTTGGAGATTTCTTCTTACTTCCTGTTGTGTTTCTGGGGCAGGAAGTGAAAGGAATCCCTCTGACGGGACACATTGCTTGCTCAGTCCAAAACTAAAAATAAAACTTTTGGTTTTACATACACTTTAAATACAATCTCCATTTTCATGGCAGTAACCTCCCTGCCCCCACCCTCCGCTCCTCATCCCCAATATAAAGCTCTCACCTGAGGATGATGCATCCCGGTATAGAAGCAGAAGGACAGCCAGAAGATACATTGTCTGCAGCTGAGATGTTGACGCTGCAAATGAGAAATGTGTTATGACAGCGTCACCGATGCTCACAGCTATTACCAGAATCACACATCCTGTACGTGTAATGGCGTTCTTGAAACGTATATATTGTGGTGACTTAATGGTCACGAGCAAAACCATAAAGAAAGCGTTTGTGAAAATATATTTTTCTGCTTCACTGAGGGGTGTATTTATAAAAAAATTGCAGAGCTATTTGTCCTTCAAAACCGCATGTACATGTGTTCTGTGTGAATGGGGAAAATCAAATGTTACAAAGCTATTTACATTTACATAGAACATGGAAATGCAATTATTTTAGTAAATATAAAGTGTGAAATATATTTTCTCATCTGCAGTATATGGCAGTCTTGTGACTTCTATCAGTGCCTGGTTAAAGCTTGTAGGAGGAATTTTCATACTGCACTGGCTGTTTTATCAGGTTGCAGGACCCCTGACCCACTGTCTGGACAGTGCTGATTGGCCCTGTGCTGATCACATGCACTTTCCCAGGAAAAAAAACTCTCTAGCAATATACACCAAACTGTGGGGCAATGCAAGAAGGGGAGGATCAGAAAAGACAGGATCAAACAGCATTTTTACACAATGCAGAGGATTAACCCCTTAGGTTCCACAGTGAGTATAACAATCATGCTTTACTACATATACAGACTGATTTTACTGTTGTGGGTTTAGTAACACTTTTACTACTTCCTGACCGCCTGCCGTGTTTTCACGGCGGCAGTCTGGTTGCTGTGCGTGAATCGCCGTAAATAGGCGGTGATCACGTGCACAGCTAGGGGGCGCGCGTGCACCCTCCAGCGCGGTTGCGGCGGTCCCATTCGTTGCCGGACCGTTCAGTCAACAGGAATAGACCAATGGATTTTGATCTATTCCTGTTGATCGTCCAGCGAATGGGATTTCTTCCCCTACCTGTGAAATTAAACACAGGTAGGGGATGTGATGTCATCTCCCCTCTCTGCTTTCTTTTCCGTTGCAGAGAGGAGAGAGAGACATCTAAAAATGTGAGTTGCACCAACAGCACACTGACACCAGTACACATAGGCACATTTAACCCTTTGATTGCCCCCCAGTTAACCCCTTCACCCCCTGTAACAGTGTCATATAGTGCAGCAATCTGATTTTTACCGATCGCTGTACTTGTGACCCTTGTGACACTAAATCAGTGTTAGGGTAGGTTACTAGTAGGCCTAGTTAGGTGTAAATACCCCCCTTGCCCCCCCCATAAAGGTTTTAACCCCTTGATTGCCCCCTGTCACCTGTGATCACCGTATAAGTGTCACGGGTGACGCTAGCTAGATAGTTTTTTCCCCCCATCTGATTACCCGCTGTATATTATTTTATATACCTTTTATAGGTTTTAACCCCCGATCGCCCGGCTGTGAGCCCAGTTAGGTTTTAGCGTGCATTAGGGTCAGCGTAAATACCAGGCAGGGCCAGTTAGTGAGGTACTCTGACACGCACGCACGCACATTAGGTAGGTGTTAGATATTATTGTAATATCTGATCAGATCAATATCTGCGATCTGATCAGATCTATATTAGCATCCCCCTTAGATTTAGTGTTTTAAAAAATGCAGCGTTAGCGGGATCAGCCCAGATAACTGCTAACACCTGCGTTTAGCCTCTCTGCCCAGCCCAGCCCACCCAAGTGCAGGATCAATAGATCGCCGTCACTTACAAAACACAAAACACATATCTGCAGCATTCGCAGAGATCACGCCCGATCCCTGCAAATTCTGACAGCGAGTTTGGTAGCAACTTGACACAGGCTCTGACAACCAGGTGCACTTTTTTGCCTGTGAGTCTCACTTGTGTACCTATAAATTTAGAGGCCATGTCTAATCCGAGGTACACTAGTGAAGAGGCCTACGCGATTGTGATTATGACAGATGAGAGCGATGGGGAAGACTCACTGTCAGATTCAGACTCACCAATCGAGTTGATATTCGACAGCGGCTCCATGACAGATAGCTCTGACGATTGGGTGGTCCCGGATAAGGTCAGGCATACCAGATCCCGTTTAGCTGTTGCTGAGGTGCAGGAACCGCAGGGCTCTCGTATGGAGCAGAGACCCAGTACTAGCGCTGCTACCCCGTCTGGTGACCTGGCAAGCACCAGCGGCCTAGTACATCCTGGTCATACAACCAGCACTGCAGTAACACTTGGTGACGTGGCGAGTCCCATAAGTGCAGTTCAAGCTGGTGTGGCTAGCATGAGTAATGCCCCACAGCCACGAAGACGAAGAACACAGGCGCGCAGAGCCCATAGTGCCCTTCCTGATGCACTTGCAAACCCTGATTGGCAACCCACCACTGATGCAGCGCCCGTGCTTCCCCCATTCACTGCCCAACCCGGAATTCAGGTGAATACAGTTGATTTTAGGGCCATTGATTTTTTTTCGCTGTATTTCACCAAAGATCTTTATACATCTATCGTGGACCAAAGCAATTTATACGCTGGTCAATACATTGCCGCTCATCCCCATTTGTCCCTTACCAGAAATTGGAAACCAATTACGGTTTCCGAATTTAAGACCTTTTCGGGCCTCACCCTCAACATGGGCATACATCATCTACCTGAATTGCGGTTATATTGGTCCAGTGACTCAATTCATCACATGTATGTCTACTCTGCTTCCATGGCCAGGACACGATACGAGCAGATTCTGCGGTTCATGCACTTCAGTGACAATCGACTTGATCGTCCATATGGAGACCCTGAATTTGACCGGCTCTACAAAATTCGGTTCCTCATAAACCACTTCAACCAGACGTTCGCAGCACATTTTATTCCCAACCAAGTTGTGTGCGTGGACGAGTTCCTGTTTAAATTTGCTGGCCGTCTTGTTTTCAAACAGTACGTCCCCAACAAGCGTGCCAGATACGAGGTCAAGTTGTATAAGCTCTGTGACAGGGCCATAGGCTATACATGTAGTTTTATGGTTTATGAGGGCCTAGATAGCCGCATAGAGCCGGAAGGATGCCCAGACTACATGGGGAGTGCTGGCAAAATTGTGTGGAGCTTGGTGTCACCCTTATTCGGAAAGGGGTACCATTTGTACGTGGACAATTACTACACAAGCGTGCCACTTTTTAGTCACTTACTTGATCACCAAATTGGCGCATGTGGCACCGTGCGACCTAATTTCCGGGGCTTCCCCCAATGGCTGGCAGATTCCCGACTTAGTCGGGGGGAGAGAGTCTGCTTGAGATATGGTAATTTGCTCGCGATGAAGTGGAGGGATACAAAGGATGTTTTCATTCTTTCCTCCCTTCATGCAGATACGGCTGTCCAAATTAGAAGGGCGACTGGTATTGTGGAGAAACCCCTCTCTGTCCACCAATATAACCTTAATATGGGAGGGGTGGACATCAACTTAATTGCCTGTAAATTCAGACGCTGGTACAAAAAAGTGTCTATTTACTTCTTTTAATTGGCTTTGCTGAACGCTTTTGTGCTATACAAAGCGTCAGGACGGACTGGACCTCTGCTGCAATTCCAGGAAGAGATCATCAGAGCCCTTCTGTACCCAGATGGCTCTTCACCCCAAGTTCCCGATCCACATGCAGTGAGCCGGCTGCATGGACGGCATTATCCACATGCCATCCCTGGTACCCCTACCCAACGATACCCCCAAAAAAGATGTCGTGTCTGCCGACGATGCAGATACAGGCGTGACACCTGATATTATTGCCCCACCTGTTTGGACCAGCCTGGTCTCTGCATCGGTGACTGTTTCGAGCGCTACCATTCATTAGTTGAGTATTAGCGTAGGGAACAGGACTACATAGAAATAGGACACACTTTCACAGGGTCTCCAAAGATGTCACCGCATTTTCGGAGACCCTAACCTTTACTGTTTATTGTTCATTGTTATAAAAAAAGAAGCGTACCAAAAAAAAAAAAAAGTTATGAAAACCAAAAAAATTTAAAAAAAATAAAAACCAAAACAGTTGTACGTTTCTTGTTTTTCTATCTCCATTTTCTCTCTATTCTCTTTCTATTGCTCTCTCTATTGTTGTTTATGCATATCTGTAATGTTTTATTGCGGTTTCTTATAGTGGGTTTTTTTTTTGCTGGTATGCAATGTTTTTATGTAACATGTAATTATTTTTTTATTCTTAGCAGGAATATTATTTTTTTATGTGTTACTGTTTTTATTAATCTTTATTTAATTATCAGGTATGCCTGCTGCAGAGCTGATTTATTTAGGGTGACAGCAACAGCGCTTGCTCCCACCGTATATAAAGCAGCGACTCCAGTGCTGTTGGCGGTGATTTCACCACCACAGTTAAAAAAAGAGCAAATATACCGGAGCATAGGGGCAGTGGGTGGAAATTGGGGCGGATTGCCCCTATGCTCCGGTATATTTTTTGCCCACCATTAGAAGTGGGAGGATGAAAGGAGGTTTTCTAATGGTGGGCATACCCACCGATTGATTCTTTTTTTCATGAAAAAAAGAACATTACAACATATGCCCAACAAGGACCAGCGACATACTAGTATGTTGCTGGTCTTCTCAGGCTCTCCTATCCCACCGGGGAAAGTGGGAATGCAGCTGATGGTTCCCCCAGCTTACCATAGAGCTGATTGAAAACTAGAATGGCTCCAATCATCTCCATGGCCTAAAAAACCGGAGGCTACAAGCATTTTGTGAATTCAGTTTCGCCAGATATAAACGCCATTGGAAATTGGGGAAGCATCTTATGAAACCGATTTTGGTGTGGTCAGATGCTTTAAGGGCTGGGGAAAGATCTAGAGTTTAGTAGACCCCAAAATGAAAAAAAAAATTATATGCGACAATACCTATTTTTATCATAGGGGATATTTAAAATCCCTGTGATAAAAATAAAAATGATTAAAAAAAAGAAAAAGATGAAAGGGACAGTGTAAAAATAAAACAAAAAGCAAAATGAATAATAAAAAAGAAATAAAAAAAAAAATGCACTCCTGCCCCCCCCGTGCAGGCGCGCAAAGGTGGACACAAGCGTCAGTTTCATGTCATATGTAAACAACAATTTCACCATGCATGTGAGGTATCACCGCGAACGTCACCGCGAACGTCAGATCAAGGACAGTAATTCTAGCAGTGGACCTCCTCTGCAGATCTAAAGTGGTAACCTGTGAAGGCTTTTAAAGGCTTTTAAAAATGTATATAGTTTGTCGCCGCTTCGTGGGTGTGCGTCATTTTTAAAGCATGTCATTTTTGGTGTCTATGCACTCGGAATGAGATCAACTTTTATATTTCACCAAACATTTGGGCAAAATAGTATGTTTTTGTGCATTAAAATTAAAAAAAGTGTATTTTTCCCCAAAAATTGCGTTTGAAAAATCGCTGCGCAAATACTTTGTGGAAAAAAAATTGTAACACCCACTATTTAAATCTGTAGGGCTTCTGCTTTAAAAAAATATATAATGTTTGGGGGTTTTTTCATGTAAATAAAAATAGTCAGAAAAGACTTGGTGGTTCAAGTGGTTAGAAGAGTGGGTGATGTTTGGCATAAAATGCCAGGACAGTTCAAAACCCCCCCAAATGACACCATTTTGGAAAGTAGACACCCCAAGCTATTTTCTGAGCGGCATGTTGAGTCCATGGAATATATTATTTGTTTGTCATAAATGATTGAAAAGTGACAAAAAAAAAGAGAATTACACAAAGTTGTCACTTAAATTATATATTGCTCACCCATGCCATGGGTATGTGTGGAATTACACCCCAAAATACATTCTGCTGCTTCTGCTGAGTACGGGGATACCCCATGTGTGTGACTTTTTGTGAGTCTATCCATGTACGGGACCCCGAAAACCAATCACCGCCTTCAGGATTTCTAAGGGCGAAAATTTATGCCTTCACCCCATACTACCTATACAGGTTTTGGAGGCCATGAAATGCCCAGATAGCAAAAAAAAAAAACAAATGACCCCATTTTGGAAAGTAGACACCCCAAGCTATCTGCTGAGAGGCATGTTGAGTCCATGGAATATTTTATATTTTGCCACAAGTTTCGGGGAAATGACAATTTGTATTTATTTATTTATTTTTTACACAAAGTTGTCACTGAAATGATATGTTGCTCACACATGCCATGGGTATATGTGGAATTACACCCCAAAATACATTTTGCTGCTTCTCCTGAGTATGGGGATACCCCACGTGTGAGACTTTTTGGCAGTCTAGCCGCATACGGGACCCCAAAAATCCAATCACCGCCTCCAGGCTTTCTAAGTGCGTAAAAAGCTGATTTTACTCCTCACTCCCTATCACAGTTTCAGAGGCCATGGAATGCCCAGATAGCACAAAACCCCCCCCCAAATGACCCAATTAAAAAAAGTGCTCTGGTCCTAAAGCTGGAAAACCTTCCGGGGCTGAAGTGATTAAAAAAGAGAATAATGAAAATACTGCATTATGGAAGATGGGACTGTGATCATAGGCTATGAATACTTATTTACTATGATTGTCAATCTATCTATTGACCAAACTGGCGTATTAGCATGATTCACTTTATGGTTTATAAATGAATAGTATCCAACCTGGAGAGAAAATGGCCTATAATAATAATAATATTCACCTTTACCTCCATCTTCAAATGTACATGCAGTTTCACAGGATTCATTTTTTTATGAATACACTCTTTAACCTCTTGACCTCTGGAAGGTTTTGCCCATTTCCAGGGTATTTTTTGCTATTTAGCATTGTGTTATTTTAACTGATAATTGCAATTTCCATCTCCTGTGTACTGTGGGAGACCAGATATAGTGATATGGCCCTGGGTTTAGTAACAATATAAGGTCCTCGAGTTACTGTGCCACTCCTGTCCTCTACCCGACACGCCTGTAGGAAGGTGCAGCCCATTGCAGGATTCATGTTACAGCCTGTGAGTCTTAATTGGGTCAAGCTTCATGTGTTGCTATGGCTATTTGTAGTGACTTTAAGAATTATATAGAGTTTTAGCCCATATGTTGTTACAAGCTAAGGCTCTCTCCATTAATATGTAAATGTACCAGTTGGATTGGTAGAGCGGAAGTTCAACAGGAAGTAGGGGGAGGAGATTAGGTTTTGAAACAAGCATGTGGAGAGACAAAGGGAGTTGGTTTTCAGAAGACAATGAGGTAAGACATGGCTACCAGAAGCTGGGAGAAGTATTGAGTTTTGGACTTTGACCATGGAACCATTAAGGCCATTACATCTTAAACCCTAAGTTGAGTAACTGTTTAGTTTACTTAATGCATACATATTGTATATTTTGCTAGAAAGGATAAATTGCTTGTGCATGTTGTAGGTGTAGCCGACAGTGGACTACAGTTACCTGGTTCTGCAGATCACCCCCCGTCATTCCCCAACCATTCCTGTGTCCCTCTACCGCTGGGCTCTGTTGGCTGACATTATATCTCTGAGCCAAGCAGGGAGGATTGTGGGACTAGCAGTCTCTTGAGCAGACATTCTGGAGCTGTTGAACTATCTTTGGACTATGCCTCCCAGAGGGCTCTCTGCAACACCAAAGACCTCTGGAAGAAACTATAAAAGGGCCAGCAGATCCGGCCCACGCCCTCTTCTTCTTGGGCCTCATTGAGTGAACACCTCTCTGCTGCTGTGCGAGAGGGCTGAGGCCTACCACGTGGCAATCAAGTGACTCCAGCCCGGGCCTGGAGGGCCCAAATCTGCTTGCTGTTCGCAAGGCATTACTGCAGCACCACCTCATCAGGTGGATCCGACGACAGACCATGCCCAGCAGCTGGTCAGTCATCTCTGTTCATTTCGCAGAAGGACATCTCATCCAGAGTCACTGTTTGGGAGGTTCCTATTAGGCTCTTCAGTTGGTGAGAGGGCAGCCATCCGCCAGTTACAGCTTCTGCCTTGTTATCTTTCTTGGACACTGTGTATAGACACCTTGCCTATGGGATTACTTTATTACTTTACATAAGACACTGTACATAGACATCTGTACCCTGAAGTACTTTAAGGCCCCATTTACACTGCTGCTGGTAAACGGATGTTTTGAGGCATTTGGGCGTTTTTTCAGCTGCCCCTGAACTCTCCTCTATGTTATCTTATCAGTACATTTACACAGGGTCGTTTAAGGTCGTTTCCAGGCAGTTGAGTTTAAAGGCTTTTTTTGGAATGCAAAAAAATGGCTTCAGATGCCAGTTCAGAGGCATTTGAAACACCAAACAGCTTGTAAATCCCGCTAAACGTGACTAAACGCGGTAACTCACGTCTATGATCGTTTAGTTTACAGGCATTTCCATTTAAAAAAAATATATATTCTTTAAAAATGCTCCTAGACGCAAACACTGCTAAACGCAAAACGTGTCAAAGCGGCTGTTTTAGACGTCGGCTTCTAGCTGTCAAAATAAATCGTTCAGGTGAGGTTAACATAGCGCCCCGTGTAAATGGAGCCTTAGGAATAACATTTTCATAACAATTCAAAGAGCTCCAACTGCAGGTGAAGAGTTCTGCAGGGCTAGCACTCTGGACATTGCTGCTACTTCTAGTTAAAGGGCCGCTATCCTATTCTTATTCTACCTGGTCTCTCATTAGGGCGTAAAGGTTTAATAGGCCGGCCTGGTATCATATTGCAGTAACTAGTGTATTCTTTTATAATTACTAATTTATTCACTAACTGTTATTTCACTGTACATATGTATATTTTGCATCTGTGATTCTGAACTGTAATTAAACTGTAACTGGGATTCCTCACCTGAGTCTTGGCTGTTGATCAATATCCCTCTTATCCACATATCTTTGCTTCAGTAAAACCTAATAGAATATTTTATCTTACTCATGTTGGAGTGTCATTTAAAAGTGCTTGCAAAATGTCTGATCCTAGAGTGTCAGGTGGGCTGGAGGTTTCACAGGGTCAGAGCGGTGCAGATGAACAGGAAATTCTAAGCAGCCCTCAAGAGGGCAGTGTTACATTTGGGGGCTCTGTGATGTTCTCTGCAGCCGGCCCTAGTCAACCTAGACAAGAGCCATGATATGAGAGGGAGGGAGAGGGTGGGTGAGAGCTCTAGCCCCAGAGCAGAGGGCTTACATTCTGGATGTGGAAGTTAAGTTTGCTCTGAACTATGTCAGGGTGTTGATGGAGTGGCAGGAAGAGATACCTGCCTGTTTCCAGGAAGAAGAGGTACTCCTGGCTGAAGGAGTAATTGCTCGGGTGATCCCACTGAAAGTAGGGGGAGAGACTGTTGAGAGGCAACCACCACTGAGGGCCCAGGAAGGGAGCCCAGGATCCATTAAGGCAGACTTCTGTGGGGCCAGTGCCCCTCCCACCTCATTCTACACTGACACGAGCATGCTAGTTGACAGTTTAGTGAAGAATGAATCTGGGAATGCAAATCAAGGTTATTGGAGACTCCAGTTCTTTTCAGGGCAGCTGCCAACCCCTATTGGAGAAGAAGAGTTTGAGACTTGGATGAGTCAGTCAGTGGAGGAATGGAGTGTTCCAGAAGATGTGAAATGACAGTGGCTTAGTGAGAGCCTTGGAGGCTCAGCTGCCGAAGTAATCTGCAATTTGAGAAGGGGAAAGAAAATTTGTGTTGCTATGGCTTTCTGAATACATCTCTCGAGTAGACAGAATGCTACACCAGATTATCCTTAAGAAGGGTATTGATCCAAAGGACACTGATCAAGCTCATTTAGATCGGGTCTTGCAAGGACCTTGCCCTAATCATCCCATTGTCTTAAAGCTATTACTAAAGAGAACACAGATAGTTCCAACGTACCCTGAATTGATGAGAGAAGTGTGGGGAAGAAAAAGCTCTATTGGAGGAAAAGAGTCAGGGAATAAGAGAATTGGGCGCAAGTGGAGAAAGGAGAGAGAACGTGGCTGCTTGGGCTGCCCAAGCTGAAGTGGGGTTCTCAGATAAGGACAGTGAGAAAGAACTAGAGCAAGGAGGGCTTGCCAATTCTGACAGCAAAAAGTCAATCAGCGAAGTGGGGCCAGTCCAATTAATGACTCAAGTTGCCCAGGCCCAAACCCAGATGTATCATGCATTGATGAGAGTAATGGAAACTCGAGCGAAGGTACAAGAGCAAGGATTCCAAGCAGGAGGGTCAAACCCTAATCAAAGTAAGGCCAAGAGATGCTTTGGATGCGGGGAAGTTGGACATTTCCAGGCTAAGTGTCCCAAAGCTGGAATCAGCCCACAGTTGCTCACAGTTGAAAGCCTTACAGAAGGCGCTCTTCCAAAACCCAGTGGGAAGCTTCAGGGGACCTCAGTGAAAGAGCTAATTGAGCCTCCCGGGACAAAACTGCACTCCAACTCCAAGAAGGAATCAAAGAAAAAGTATAAACAAAAGTCTCCTACTAATCCCTCCCCTCCTTTGCCTGTTCAAGATAATGGGTCCCCAGGGAAGGGAAGACAGATGCGGGAAATCAATGCACCCTTTCCTGATCGAGCTGTTAAAAAGACTTACCAGCCACTGAAGAAGCTGACCAGGGCTCAGACTATAGAGTCACAAGCGAGAAATCTGCCAAGGAACTTGTTAGGGCCTTCCCCAATAGTTTTGTTACAAGTAGAAGGAATCTGCACTCAAGCACTTTTAGATACTGGAACTCAGGTGACCTTGCTGTATCGAGACTTTTATAACAAACATCTCAAGCATATCCCTTTGTGTAAGCTGGAGGCATTGCAGATCTGGGGTAAAAGTACCAAAAAGTGCCCTTACAACAGATAAATCCCTATCAAAATAACTTTCGACCCTTAATTGGCCGGGAAGCCAGAAACATTCAACACCTGTTGTCTGTCCTCGACCCCCTGGGGCAGGCCGAAATTCTTTGCTAATAGGAACCAACACCAACCTTGTGAGGAGATTACTCACCCCATTGGCTGTGGAAGGTGCCCCCGTGCAGAAGATCCATCCTCAATTGAGGCTCGCTTTTCAACGTGTGCTGCAAGAAAGAGGAGCACCCATCAAAGGGCTGGGTAGATTGTGGCAATTGGATATGCAAGAAAGAGTGTTGCAGCCTGGAAAAAGGACCTGCATAAAAGCCACTGTTAAACTATCCTGGGATCAACCGGGTCCCTATGTGGTGGTAGAAGCTGACCCGTTGTAATATATTGATATAGAACTGGTTCCTGAAATCGTGCCTACTAGGGCACTATTAAGAAGTGGGGGAAGGATCCCTATCAGTGTTAGAAATGTCACCAGTTTAAAAAAAAGAAATGTCACCAACTACCCAATCAGCCTGAAGCTTCGTATGGTGATTGGGAAAGTGAGTGCAGCTACCCCAGTAACCAGGGACTACTTGAGAGTCCAGGAGCCCTTACACACCTTCTATTGTGGTAGTGCACGAAGAAAAATTTCGGATTTCAGAATAAATTTGGATGTGTATCGACTACGGAACCTTGAATTTGAGAACTATTCCTGATCAATACATCACGCCTCGTATAGAAGACGCCTTGTAATGCCTATTGGGAGCCAAATGGTTCAGAGCCTTACTCCCCCCGAGTGGAATTATCCTGTGCATAAGTTCCTGGCTCTCAAGTGGGCCGTGGTAGACAAGCTGCGAGATTATCTAATGGGGCCACGTTTGTGGTGAAAACAGATAACAGTCCTTTGACTTTCCTGTTGTTTACCGCTAAATTGGATGCCACTGGACATCTGTGGTTGGCTGCATTGTCTGAGTTTCGGTTCAGTTTGAAGTATTGGCCTGGAGCGGGAAACCGAGATGCAGATGCCCTTTCCCAAAGACCTTATGCCACAGATGCTGGTCAGAAAAGCTGGGTCCATTTTCCCCTCCAGGGAGTGCTCGCTGTATGTCAAGTGGTAGAGCATCGTTATAAGGGGGCCACAGGGGCCAAAGCTGTCGGGCTCACCCCTGCTGGAGTGCCACGGTGTTACTGTTATTTGACACAAGTGCCCAGCCAAGTACTGCCTCAACTGACCCGAGAGGATTTGGGAAGACCCACTAGATAACCTTATAAAGAAGTTTCTGTCAGCTAGGGATCCTCAAATGCTACTAAATGGTTCTATTGAGGGCTCCAAAGTAGTGCACAAAGAATGGGAATGAATGCAGTTTGAAGACAGAGTCGTATACCGGAAAGGCCCCTCTGAGGAACCAGTGGTTGTTCGTCAACTATTCCTTCCTGAGAAACACCGACTGATAGCATTGGCTGCTCTTCATGATGACCATGGACACTTAGGGCCAGATAGAACCCATAAGCTGGTTAGGGATCGATTTTACTGGCTATCCATGAGGGCTGAAGTGGAAAGTTACTGTAGCTCCTGCATTCAGTCCATCCAAAGAAAGGCTTTGTCTGGCAGGGCAGCCCCAATGGGCCATCTGCAGAGTCAGGGACCAAGGGAGTCGGTGTGCATTGATTTCTTGTGTTTAGAACCCGACCTAAGTGGGCGGAGTATTGTCCTGGTTGTGACAGATCATTTCACTCGTTATGCTCAGGCCTTCCCAACCAAGGACCAGCAAGCGAGTACCATTGCAAAAACCCTACTGGAGAAGTTCTTCATCAATTACAGCCTGGCTCAGCACCTACACTTGGATCAACGTTGGGATTTTGAGATCAAATTAATCAGAAGATTGTGTGAACTTTTTGTTGCGTCCCCATAGTGAATAGGTGCTTTTGTGATAGATATTTGCTAGGAGAGGCAAATTTAGTCAGGCCTGACTGTTGTGCAGGCCTGAGTGTTTTGATCGGGGCAGGGGAGTAGCCCAGGGAGAGCTGGAGACTGCAGGAAGGAACACCCCTTGGTTACTCCTCCCCTTTGGGTCCAGAAGGTTTTGGAAAAAGGGGATGGAACAGGAGGTGGGACTTTCTGAGGTATATTAAGCAGCCCTGACCAATCTCCAACCTGGATTGGCAGGGGGCAGGCCTCCTTAAATACTGTGGTCTGCCCAGCTGAGGAAAGGTGTGTGTCATGTGGAAGAGTGGAGATGTAGCAGAGGTTGCTGAGGCCTCACCTGGGAGCCCCCAGTCTGGGGGGGGTGACCTTGAGGCCTGGTGGCTTGGGTGCAGCCAGGAGTGGAGAGAGATCCTGGAGCAGCACAAGCAAACAGGAGAACAGAGAGGCTACAGGAAAGGCTCTTTGAAGGATCCACGGGTGTCGATGAGTGACAGACCCTGGGAGCTGGAGAAGAGGACTGCAGCAGGCTGGGAGGAGACAGTGGACGGCCTTTGGTAGGTGGAGGAGCCAGTCAGGGGAGCGGTGTCACTGGACAGTGAGGTAGGCCGGAGTGGCTTGGAAGAGGATGGTCTGGGAGCAGTAGTCCATCAAGACCCGGGTAGCACAGTTGTACTTGTCTACATTTTGAGGGCCCGTGACCTTACAATATGAGGGCCCAATGCCCTTGCCTGTAATGCGTGGTCCGGAGGTCCTGCTGACAAAGAAGAGCAGGCCTCACCATGTGCTAGCTAGGGTGGAGGAAGATATAACAGAGGCTTGATAAATTTCCCTTAAGGCCTAACAGTAAAGGAGCAAGTGTCATGCAGGAGAGAAGTGAAGGAGTGTAACAGTCAGCAAGTGTCAGTGCTGGGGGAAGAAGGAGTGTATATATGGCGGTGTATATAGCATGGTCCTGTATCGTTGATCTTTGGGCATCCCACAGTCGTCCCTACCCTATCCAAGTTTATTCCCTCAATAAAACAACAAAAATAAAGTACCGACCTGTTCCGTGACTCCGAATGCAATGAAAAATGTGTGATTGACGGCAGAGTAACAGGTAAACCACATCTACCAGCCACCCCTAAGGGGGCCATTGGCTACATTTGGGGGTTTGTCCGGAATTCACCTAGAGAATTCTGCCATGGAACTGTAACTGTTCTATTGTCAATGTGGACTGAACCCTGGGAAGGACTTGTGTGTGTCTGCTAAAACAGAAAGTTCTTGCAAGTTTGCTGTTGCCCATAGTAACCAGCGGGAGCGGTTGCCAATTGCCGCTCCCACTTACCCAGTTGCTTCGGTGCTGGGGCGGACACTTGAATATCTTGTTTCTGTAATTCAGTGACTTGTAACCTGTGTCATCACCCGTGGAACCCATGGATTACAAATATGTCCCAAGCCCTACCGAGGCCAGACATTTATCACTGGATGCTAAACATGCCCAGCACTTTGCTAATGCTAGGCACACTGAACTTGTGCTCAAAAATCCTGCTTTCAATGGTGAAGTGTGCCTGGGACTGTCTCCTGTTGCTAAGAGTGATCAAGATAAGCTGACGGCAGCGCAGGGGAGAGACTGTGTTTGAGTGGTCCCGTACAGGAGGACAAGGAGCATTACATTACTAAAATCACCATTGCTACTGGCAACCACCCTAAGGGCCAGCATGCTTGGGCAAGTCCTGCAAAGGCCAGCGTGTCTGCAAGTTTCTTTCCTGCACATCAGGGGTTACAGCAGCATGACCAGGAAAGAATCTACTTATCAGATTCAGTGGTGCCAGCCCGTCTGGAAGTGAGAAGGCGGAGCCATGCTCTGGGCCCAGCAGATGCCATGAGGCTGTGGAAGATGGTGGAGGGTAGTCATTTGCTACTAGCCCTTACTTGGCTACTGGAACTGCCAGAACAGACACTTGTGGACACAGGTGTCCGACTTGAGCACCACGGGGGATTTGCCCTCGGGGTGGTGGAAGGGATGGAAAGACTGTCTGCTCTGCCCAGGAAGTTGGATGTCAACAGCAGCAGTAGAAGCATGGGCAAGGTGTGGCCATTGCTACGAGCCACTTATGCGGGGGATGGACATTCAGCAGGATCCACGCTACTTCAATGTGGACCTGCAGTCAGGACTTTGCACGCCAAAGCCTGAAACGTCCGGAAGGCCGGAGTGGGCCTGGAGTCACCTCGTCAAGGTGGGGAGGAGTTGCGTCCGTGAACACCAAAGAGGAAAGGAAAGAGTGAGCTATCGTGACTGAAGGCCTGACCCGATCTAGGACCTGTAAGTACTGTCCAGCAGGAACTAGAACCCCCAGCCACACCGGCCATAGGGTTGCCCATAGCCATTCCCAGTCCAGCGGAGTCAGTACAGGAGGGGGAGGTGTGGTCTGGTGAGCTGGGAGAGAAACCGTGAGAGAGATAGCCTGATTGGGGTTCCCTCAGACTGCAAGCTGAGTTTGGGTCCCTTGAAAGACTTGTAGAGTGGTCGCCCCCTGAAGAGAGCCCAGATGAAGAGGAGTGGGAGACAGGGAGGTCCCAGGGGCTGGAAACTCCTTCAGAGGACGGGAGGAGACCAGAGTCTGAGCTGGACACCGACGAGCCTGCAGGAACCCCTATCATCCACAGTTAGCTGTTCCTTAATAGGCCCTCCACCACCCAGACCAGGGCAGCTACCTTCTGGTCATAAGTAGTCAGATCCCCTTGCACTCTGATCCAGCCAGGGAAAGAGAACATGAAGGAGTTACCTAGGTTTTCCTGGTTCCAACGGGAGGTACAATGCAAAGTTGCCTTGGAGTGGGGCCTAGACTTTCCATATGTCCCTCCCCATATCATGGATGCCCTGGAGATGTCCAGAGGAGAGAGGGAGGATGAAATGATATGGGAATACTTGCATGTCCCCAAACCCCTGAGAGGGCAGGACTGTGATGCCTGGGATTGCTTTGTGGAACTGAAGCAAGAATGGAGACTGTGTCATGCTCTTTATGGAGAGAAGGTCCTTGTGGAGAAGCCAAACCAGCCTGCAAGGAGCTACTCTGTTTCTGTCAGGGGAGAAGGGGAAAGCCAAAAACACCAAAGACTGCTGGAAGACTGCAGGGGTTGTGTTTTTGTTTCTCCCCTAACCTTGTTCAGAACATGCCAGCCTGCCACCCTGTGTCCAAGGGAAGCGACTTGGCTCATTGAAAGAATACTGGGGTGAGGTGTGTTCTGGCCTTTCAAAAAAATTCTTCAGAGCCTATTTGTCCAGGGAGGGGCCCCTCCCATCTAGAAAAACTCACATTGTTCTACATGCTTGCCTTTCTTTTCCTTTACTGTTTCTGCTGGTGGGATATAACCCATTACCAATAGATCAGACAGGAGGCAGAGGAAACCAATGTGTGGTGTTGGATTTACTGTTGCTCAGCTGAGAGGCCCATAACCCCCTTCCAGCTGATCTGTGTGCTGTTTAGTTAGTAGTAGTTTCATAGTTATTTTGTATTAAATGTGCTGCTAGCTACAGAGATCAGTAGTTAGTAATGTAAATAATGTGCAGAGAGTATATTTATTTTTGTACTTATTTATTCATATTTTCCCCTCCAAGTTTGTCCCCTTTTCCCCCTTCCCATTTTTTGACTTTTGGATGCCCCTGCTCTTGGGCACAAGAGCCATTTTTTAAAATTTCTCAGCTGGGTTCCAGCTGAGTTTTAGTGGGGATGAGTGTAACGCCCCCATAGTGAATAGGTGCTTTTGTGATAGATTTTCGCTAGGAGAGGCAAATTTAGTCAGGCCTGACTGTTGTGCAGGCCTGAGTGTTTAGATCTGGGCAGGGGAGTGGCCCAGGGAGAGCAGGAGACTGCAGGAAGGAAAAACCCTTGGTTACTCCAGACAGTGGACAGTCTGTGGAAGGTGGAGAAGCCAGTCAAGAGAGCGGTGTCACTGAACAGTGAGGTAGGCCAGAGTGGCCTGGAAGAGGATGAGCAGGGAGCAGTAGTCCATCAACACCCGGCTAGCACAGTTGTACTTAGCTACACTTTGAGGGCCCGTGGCTTTACATTATGAGGGCCCGGGGCCCTTGCCTGTAACGGGCGGTCTGGGGGTCCTGCTGACAAAGAAGAGCAGGCCTCACCATGTGCTAGCTAGGGTGGAGGAAGATGTAACAGAGGCTTAATAAATTTTCCTTCATGCCTGAAGGAGCAAGTGTCGTGAAGGAGAGAAGTGAAGGAGTGAAACGGTCAGCAAGTATGGAAACAGGATGATTGGTGAGGGTCATGGGTGCTGCCACATCCCAAATTGGAACAAAAAAAGGAAATACCGGGGGCGTGGCCTGACGTCGGAGAGCGCAGACGTGTGCCTGCAGAGCTCCGCTCGAGCAGAGCACAATCAGGAGGAATCCGTGCATCCAGACAGCGGGTGAGAACTAAAATCACCCCAGCTCAATTCCCCTGCTCACGAGCTTTAATTTAAGCCCTAAATCGGGCGAATCGGCGGTAGGGTCCCGCGCGGCCGAAAATCGAGGCCGCGGCTTTTGCGGCCTACTCGCGCCGGACCGTACGGCACGGTCCCCAGAGATTGGGTCACCCATCCACCCACCCAGCACGCCAGATCATCCCTCCTGGGCCCCAATCGGTCTGGAACTGTGCCCCCCTAACCGCAGCATATTCCATTTAAAGGGGAAGGCCTAGCACGGATCCAAGATGGAGGGGTGAAGTGCCACTGCTGTAAGCCGAGGGACAAACACCAGCCATAGAGAGCCTTTAACAGACAGCACAATGGGGAAAAAGAATGACACACCGCCCCAAGCCCGCTCCAGGTCGCCCAGAGACAGTGATTCGCAAGGCAGCTTCAGTATCGCCCGAACCCCGCCACACAGTAAGAAAAAGGGGTAACA
>BLSH010100059.1:45183-58496 GCA_018402905.1 Glandirana rugosa | reverse complement strand
GTGTCCTGTGATGCTAAGCTGTATACTGTGTCCTGTGATGCTGAGCTGTATACTGTATCCTGTGATGCTGATCTGTATACTGTGTCCTGTGATGCTGAGCTGTATACTGTGCCCTGTAATGCTGAGCTGTATACTGTGCCCTGTAATGCTGATCTGTATACTGTGTCCTGTGATGCTGAGCTGTATACTGTGTCCTGTGATACTGAGCTGTATACTGTATCCTGTGATGCTGAGCTGTATACTGTGTCCTGTGATGCTGAGCTGTATACTGTGTCCTGTGATGCTGAGCTGTATACTGTGCCCTGTGATGCTGAGCTGTATACTGTGTCCTGTGATGCTGAGCTGTATACTGTGTCCTGTGATGCTGATCTGTATACTGTGTCCTGTGATGCTGAGCTGTATACTGTGTCCTGTGATGCTGAGCTGTATACTCCTGACACAATATGTGGAATACAGGGGACAGAGTGGGTGGATTCTATAAGGGGCGGGGCTTATTAGAAGTAGGAGGGGTCAAAAGGAAGGACGGGGCCTGGCGCCCCCCATCCAAAAACTTCACCAGCCGCCACTGGTGCCATCCCAGTGTGTACAGCATTTAGAAAGTTTAAGTGGTAGTCGTAAGGCATTGTACCATTGTTATGTGGTAAATGTACATTGCAATCGTTGTTCCCATTTGAGCATAGTAGGGGTCTTGGTGTTAGGGTCCGAGAGTGTGAGCAGTTTGTACAAGTAGGAGATACCCTTAGAGGATGGACGATTTCCATTGTAAAGTTGTAGTGTTTGTCTCATCATTAGGTCCTTTGACCAGATTATTTTTGACAATGCTGAGCAGACTCTAAGGTATTTAAAGAAATCCTTGTGTGGGATATGATATCGCTGTTGGATTTGTTGAAAGGATAGCAACAATGAGTTATTGTACAAGTCTCCAAGTGTGGAGATTCCTGTTTTCGTCCAGGATTGTAAGGGGAGGTCTTGCAAAATGTCATGCAAGGATAGAAGAGGTAGGTCATACTCTAGGTTTTGCAGTATGCCTCCAGATTGTTGGCACATTGCCTGCCATGTTCTGAGGGTGGTGTTGATCATAGCTAGATATGTATGTTGTTTATGGTTCGATAGCAACAGTGCACTAAGAACCAATTTGGGAGAAGTCATTAGAATGGATTGCTCAATCTGTAGTCACGGGAATTTAGTACCTAATGCCCACCAGCTTTTGGCTTGCTCAAGGATTATAGCTTTATAATGTTCTGCTATGTTGGGGGCTTCCATTCCTCCAGCTGCTGTTGGTTTACAAAGAGTGGCTCTGTTGAGCCTGGGATGTTTGCCATTCCAAATGAAGGAATTTAAAGTTTCTTGCAGCTTGTTTAGGTGGGATGTGAGGAATGGGATAGCTACACATGCGGCAAGAGGTACATCTTAGTAAGGGCTATTCTCCCTGCCCAGGAAGCTTGACAATTTCTCAGGCCTTGTATCATCTTGTGTAACTTGGCCATCAAAAGTGAGAGGGGTTCAGGGTGAGTACTTGTGAAGTTGGTGAGATTAGATTTATGCCTAAATAAGACAGGATAGAGTATGAGGCCCAGGAGAAGGAGGTGTGTTGCGCAATCCTACGTTTGAGAGTCGGGTCAATGTGAATCCGATCATCGATGACTTGGAGCAGTTGATTTTATAGAGAGAAGCCTTACTGAAAAGGTCTAAGGTTTGGTGTAGGTGTGGAAGTGATTGGACAGGATTAGTAATGGAAACAATTACATCGTCTGCATAGAGCCCAATTTTATGGGTTTGATCTCCCATCTCGATACCTATGATAAAGGGGTTAGCACGGATGGATTGAGCAAGTGGTTCCATGACAAGCATAAATAATAATGGTGACAGGGGGCAGCCTTGTCTAGTTCTGCTGGATATTGGGAAGGGGTGAGATAATATACCTGAATTTATCACTTTAGCACTAGGTGTGGTATATAGTGCCATTATTGCTTCGAGAAGCAATCCAGAAAAGCCACATTTAATTAGAATTGCTCTGAGAAAATTCCAGTCATCTCTATCAAACACCTTCTCTGCATCCAATGAGATGAACAGAGAAGGTGCTTTATGATGTTCGGCCCATTGAAGTAGGTCAATGTATCTGCGAGTTCCATCAGATGCTTGCCTGCCATTGATAAATCCTACCTGGTCAGGATGTACTAGTTGTGGGATGACTGTGGAGATATGGGAGGCCAAAAGTTTGGCATATATTTTGGTATGCGTGTTCAACAAGGATATGGGTCTGTAATTGGCTGGCTAATCATTTGGCTAACTTGGTTTGAGGATAGTGGTGATAGTGGCCTCTAAAGCTTCTTTCACATTTGTGCCCATGGTGAGCGTATGGTTAAGTGAATGTTGTAGAAATAGGGCTAGTATGGTAGAGAATTGCTTATAATACTCGTTGCTGAAGCCATCGGGTCCTGGGGCTTTGTGTAGAGGTAGGGATGCTATATTTTTTGGGGGGAGAAAGGGCTAGATAGCAATTCTGATTGTTCTAACTAAAGCTAGTTCATCTAAGAATTGTGATATGTCAGATGGCGCTGGGGATGCTACTTCATTACTAGCAGTGAGGTTGTATAGGTTGGTATAAAATTGGCTAAATCGGTCAGCTATATCTTTAGGATTAGTGAGCCGGCTATTGTTAAGCAAATTTAGGAATGGGATCTTAGTATATATTAAATGTTTTTTGAGTTATTTTGCAAGGCATGCTCCCAGTTTGTTGTGATGGGTGTAGAAGTTTAGCTTTAGCCTTTTCAGTGTTCTGTCAAAGTTTGAGTGTAAATGATCGCTCAAAGACTTTCTGGTATTATTCAGGTCTTTTTCTAAGTTCGGTGATGGATGGGTTTTTGTGAGCAGATTCGAGAGATTGAATTTGCTCTAGCAACTTGGTTGTGGTAGCATTACGTTCGGATCAGGTTATACCTCCCAGCCATTGATAAAGGCAAGTGTCTCCATATCTCTCCCTTATTCTTAAATTTATTCAACAGAGGGGTCATGTTGTCTTCCAGGAAATCTTTCGGGTCTCTTGTAAATGTAATACCTAAGTATTTCATCTTGTCAATGACCTTTGACACATCACTAGGTAATGGGACATTAGAAGGGTCCACCGGTAACAATACCAACTTCTCCCAATTGATCCGCAGGCCCGAAAAGGACCTAAAGTTCTTGACTAAACGTATTGCAGTTAATAAGGAAGTTTGGGAATCTCCCAGAAACAGCACTACATCGTCTGCATATAGAGCGATTCTCTTGTCTCCATAGGTCCTGGGGAACCCTCTCAGGCCCAGGGATGATCTTATTGCCACTGCCAGGTGCTCAATAATGGGTACCCCTGTCTCGTCCCTCTCGCCAGCCGGAACCCCCTGGAGCATACCCCATTGACCTGGACTTTGGCACTAGGGTCATTGTATAATGCTTTAATCCATCCTATGAAGGTATGGCCGAACCTAAATGCCTGCTAGACCCGCCAGAGATAACCCCAATTCAGGCTGTCGAATGCCTTAATAGCATCCAAAGAGAGTATGGCTCTAGAGCCAGTTAATGCTAATGGACCTACTAGGAATAAATCCAGATTGGTCCGGGTGGATACGTTTCTGAATAACCTTATTTAACCTACTGGCCAGAACTTTCGCTAAGATCTTAATATCTGAGCATAGCAAAGATATCGGCCTATATAAGGCTGTCTCCAGCGGGTCTTTTCCTTCTTTGTGTAGAACTATAATTGTGGCTTCCCTCATTAAGGGTGGTAATCTCCCCCTGTCTACTGCCCACTGTGCCATCTTCAAGAGTTCCGGAAGCAGTATGTTTTCATACCGATTATAAATCTCAACGGGTAGCTCATCTGGGCCAAGGGATTTTTGGCCAGCTATCAACCTAACCGCTCTTTGTATTTCTGCTAAAGTTATGGGAGCCTCCAGTTCCTCTCTCTCCCCGTCTGAGAGAGTGAGGAACTCCAGGCCCCCCAAAAATTCCTACATTTTGCCCTCTACTCCTGTATCCTGGGCTTTATAGAGATTCTCGTAGTATTCCTTAAATACCTTTGTGATCCTGAGAGCATCTGAAATGATCCCTCCCTCCAGGGTTCGTATTAATGGGACAGTGTTAGCAGAAGAGTTGTCCCTAATTAAAAAGTCCAAGGTTCTGCCCACACTCTCCCCCTCCACAAAAGACTTTTGTTTTACAGTCAGCCTCCTATTCTCCTCCCTCCTCAATAATGCTGGTCTATATACTTGTTGCCGGTCTATTAAAATGCTATAATTTTCCTTTGTGGGATCATTAGTATACTGGCTCTCTGCCCTTTCCACCTCTGTCCTGACTGACTACTCCCATCTTTTTGATTCAGTTTTAATTCTGGCCACCTGCTGTATCAGCAAGCCCGGAGAAATGCTTTTAACGTATCCCATGTCATCTCTACCAATGCTGTGCCCGTCTTCATCTTTATAAACTCCTCTAATGCTGCAGATATACAATCAGGCTCCTTTATTAAATCCAGCCAGTATGGAGCTATCCTCCAATCCCTTTTAGCTCAGAATCCCTCCAAGTCTACCAACAGCAGGAGAGGGGAATGATCCGACAGACCCCTGGGTAGATAGCGAGCATCATTAATTAAATGTTAAGCTTCCTTATTTCCCAGAACTAGATCGATCCTCGATAATGTAGCATACGTGGGCGATTGGCAGGTAAATTGTCTTGCCTCTGGGTTTCGAGTTCTCCATATATCTGACAAGCCTGTTTCCTCCATAAATTGGGAGAGTTTGCTTTTTGACTGCTCATCCTTTTTCCTCTGAGGAAGTCTACCCATACCTTCATTAATGACCATATTAAAATCCTGTACCATTATTATTGGGATATGGGCCCTGTCCAATATAAATTCTGCAATCTCATATGATATTCCCGGTCGGAATGGTGGCCGCACAAGTAGTGTGGTTTGAAAACTGTCCCCACAGATAGAAGAATCACTTGGTGGGATCACAAAATTGAAGAGTCAGCAGTAATATTAAGCACAGCACTTTCACGGACATTGTTACGGACTTTATTTCTTCACTGACGTTCTTACGGATTATCACGGACTTTTTACGGATCTCTATAATTTGTATTAGATTTTAGTATTTATTACCATTCTAGCACTTTAGCTGATTTCACATCCTGCACATGATAAGATTTGCACAATAATATTCACAGTTGACTGGATATATACCAGAGTCTGCTAGGTTTCAGTTGTTTTCCAGTTTTTTTCAGTTTTTTTTCTCTGGTGATTGTTATAGAGTCTTTTCTCTAACAGCCCAGGAGATTCACGTGTGTGACATTACATTGGCACATTGCACTTTATTTATATCTTGCACAATATTATATTATTTTATATATTTCACATACTGTATTTGTTTTACATGAATTTGTATATTACAAGTTGGGGCACATATTGAGCATGAAGGGAGGCAATGTATGGATGTAGTTGTCATTTTTTCGGTCTTCTTTTCTCTTACATATGTTATATGGTCTAGAGATTTTTACACTGACTTACTCATTCCCTTCTTTACATCCACACAGGGTTATACACCCATTTTTTGAGCCAATTGTCAAGTGTTTCTCCATTTTAGATATAATAGTGCCAGCATACTGGAAATTTTATGAGAAATTTGGAAAGTTTTTACAGTGACTAATTTTATATGTTTTAAGTTTTATATTTTTATATTTACATATTCATATTGCCCTTATCCACTCCAACCACTGAAGGACTGTATGTGAGTGGGGAGCAGCACCAATACCACCACTAATTACTCTTTATATTATTAAACTACACTTCAGTGCAGTTTTGGTGGAGGCAGCAGCTCCTAGAATAAAAAAGGTTATCCGTTTGTGCGGAACATATAATATTTAGTATATCTTTCTAACACTTTATCCAACAGGTTACATACAGATGTGGGGTATATTCGTTCAAAGCAGGATCTACGGGAAGTACACATCTGGTTTGCACATAGGGACTACAGCATTAAGGGTTAAAGAGCAATGATAATCATCATTAAGGTTTGGTTAAATATGTAATCCAATTAATTTAGGTGGGGAACATACAAGAAAGAAAAAATAATATATAAAAATATATGGAGATTTTATTTAAAAAACGTTTCAAACACATCGATAGAGAGCAACATTTATATGCCTGGCTCAAAGTGATTGGGTAGGATAAATAAAACACGGGTGGCAAAAAAGCACCATATGATAGGGATACCCAAAAACATTAATTGAGATTATTTATTTATTTATTAGTTGAAAGAAAGCTATATATATGTAGGGTATGATTATTGGGATATACAATAATGGTGTCATGTATATGGTGTACACCACTATGGAAGTAAAATACTCAGGTTAAACGGACTACTTCGTACTGGTGGTAAGTGTATGCCAATCTAGGATGGGGGGGTAGGGGGGAGGGATAGGGAAGAGGAGGGGGGGTTGGGGGGGGGGAGGAAGAACCACTCTGTTCCGTACGGAAAGATATGATGTAAGTGGTGGTGACAAAATACAGATGTTGGTGCATATGGTTACTTACTCTTTTACCATCATCAAGAGGACCAGCCACCCCCAGTAAAGGACCAAAAAGAGTACACAAAAACCTAAACATAAGCAGAAAAATTATTAGTCAAGGATCTTAGGAATTGTAGTCCTACAGTATGGTGGCTATTTCAATAGTTTCATTCAGGCCTCCGGGTGAAAGTGCATCTAAGGTGTAGATCCAGAAGGTCTCTCTGGCGCAGAGCTTACTAAAACGCTCTGCACCAGAGAGGGACCCCGGGATTTGTTCCACAACCCAAACTTCCAGACCGTCCGTAGACTTCTGGTGGACCTCTGCAAAGTGGCGGGGCACGCTATGTATATCCTTTCCTCCCTCGATGAGTCTCCTATGTTTACCAAAGCGTTGGTGTAATGGACAGATGGTACGGCCAACATAAATCAGACCGCACGGACACGTCAGAGCTTATACAACGTAGTCAGATGAACAGTTATAGAAACCGTCTAGGTGGTATGTTTTATTCTTATAAGAGAAAGATTTTCGACCATGTTGTACAAAATGGCACGTTTTACAAAGGGCCTTCCTACATTGGTACATTCCTACCAGGGGGACTAGTATCAGCGGGTTGGGTTGTGAGCTGAGGGGCTTGAATTTGCTGGGGGCTATTTTATTTTTCAGACTAGGGACTCTCCTATAGATGACCCTGGGCTGTGTGGGTAGAATGGTGCCTAGGTGGGGGTCAGTCCGAAGGATGTCCCAGTGCTTAGAGAAGATTTTTTCCATCCTTTGATGTTGTGAATGGAAAGTAGTGATGAATCTATAGGCAAGATCATCACTGCAGTTTTTTGTTTTCTTTGGTGGCATGCCATGTTGGTAGTGCTCAAAAGCCTGGTCAACCAGTGAGGTGGGGTATTTTTTGTCAAGGAATTTCCTTTTTAGCAGGTCGCTCTGGGTAATGTAGTCTTTGTCCAATGTACAGTTCTGTCGTAAGAGGCAGAACTGTCCTTTGGGGATGTTTTTAATCCATTTTGGATAGTGACAGCTAGTATAGTGTAAAAAGGAATTTCCGGCAGTCGGTTTCGTGTAGTTGCTGGCACAGATGCTGCCACTCTCATGTCTGAGGTCTAGATCCAAGAAAGCAAGATGTTGGGTGTCAGCAGCCGAGGTAAAGGTGAGTCCATATGGGTTTTTGTTGCAATGTTCTACAAAGAGCTGGATGTGTTCTTGGGGGCCCTCCCAAATAATGATGATGTCGTCTATGTAACGACCATAGAAAACGACATTACCGGAAAAGAGACAGTTCTGCCAGATGTAATTCTGCTCCCAGAAACCCATAGCCAGGTTCGCATATGATGGAGCAAAATTAGCTCCCATTGCGGTCCCTTGGGTCTGTAGGTAGAATACATCATCGAAACTGAAGTAATTGTGGGACAGGCAGAAATGTGTGGCAGTTAGAATGAAGGAAGCTTGTCTAGGGTTCAAATCAGGGTCTTGTGAGAGAAAAAATTCCATGGCCCTAAGTCCAAACTCATGGGGAACTGAAGTGTAAAGTGAGTTGACATCAAGCGATAGTCACACATAATTGGACTCCCATTTGTAGGGAGAGAGTAGTCCAAGAAGGTGTGTACCATCCCTGATGTAGGACCGAAGTTGGTGAACAATTGGTTGAAGGAAACAGTCAATGTACTGGCTGAGTCTAGAAGTGATGCTATCCATTGCGGCAACGATAGGTCTGCCAGGGGGTAGCGTGGAATGTTTGTGAACCTTAGGTAAATGGTAGAAGTAAGGCGTTTGATAGAAGTCTTTACGTAGGAAGGTGGCCTCAGGTTTAGTGATGATGCCTTCTGCCAGGGCAGATTTTACCAAGGCATCTAACTCTATAGCAAAATCCTTGGTGGGGTCGCCCCGGAGTTTTTTGTATGTGGTGGTGTCTGATAGTAATCTGTTGGCCTCGGTGATGTACATGTTTCTATCCAATATCACTATGCCGCCTCCTTTATCAGCAGGTTTGATGATTATTTCCGTGTTATTCATAAGTTGGTCCAGAGCTAGTTTTTCTCCAGATGTAAGGTTGTGGTTATATCGATGTGTGCGTGACGCGGATTGGCACATGTGGAGGAGGTCTGCATATACAACCCTGTAGAAGGCTTCCAGGTGTGGACCCTTCGCATGTTCCGGGAAAAAAATGGATTTGGGTTTTAAATGTGAATGTTTGATGGGCGGGGAGGTGTTGAGATGTTGGGTAAGGAAGTAAAGCATGTCATCATCAACCAGCGGAGATGGGGATTCCTCAGATGGATAGATGCTGATGTCAAGATCACAGGAAGTGGTAGAGATATCCGCTATAGAGTCTGGGATGGGTGTGATATCAGTGGGTAGTTTAGTTTCTTTCATAATGAAATATCGTTTCAAGGTAAGGTTTCGAATATATCTATTGAGATCTTTGAAAAGCTGGAAAGAATTGGGTTTGTATGTGGGGGGCGAAGTTAAGTCCTTTGCTAAGGAGAGTCCTATCTGCCTCACTCAGTATGTGTGTGGATAGGTTGAAAATCTTTACAGTTTCCGGTATTTCGGGTTGTGAAGTGTTTTTTTTGGAACGTCCTCCCCTGCAGCCTCTCCTGTGAGTTTTCGTTTTCGGGAGCTGGCTGGGGGAGGACTTGGGACTAAAAAAGTAACCTCAGTAGAGATGGGTATATTGGAGGGAAAGAGGAAACCTTTGGTCCTAAGGTTGGGTGATTCAGTATCTATATTGATGTGCGTGGGATTGTCAGAAGATGACGTCTCAATCTTCGGACATCTGGATGTATCTGTAACAATAGGTAAGTGTCTATGTTGGTTAGACGTTCTATGTGGTAAGATACTGGTTTCTGCTCCACTGGATGTGGAAGGCTGGGATATGGTGGGTCCAGGGGTCACGAATGTAGTTTTGATGGGTGGTTCGGGCCTCAGAGTGATCTCAGAGTGAGTGGGCTTGTGTATACTGGTATTTTTTGATCTATTGTAGAATTTATTTAGGTCCGTGAGCAGTTGGTTGTGTTTGATTGCCCTGCTAGGAGTATGATTGTTGGTAGGAAGAGGGATATGGGAATTGTGAGAACTAGGAGTGGGTAGGTTGTTATGGGTGGCGGTGGAGTGTGGTATGGATAAAAGAGAATCAGGTAGACATGATGAGGGAGGGGGACGGGTACGGAGAGATAATAAAGGCTGAGGAGAAAGTGGATATCTGTTGTTGTGGGTCTTTTTATGCCAGGAAAAAACCCTATTTAGGTTGTAATCATCCACATCTCTTCTAAATTTTCCAAGTTTGGATTTTATCAATAAATCTTTGTCATGTTTGGTGTTCCGTTTTAAAGTATTGAGCCATGTGGAAGGGATGGATACATTTAAAGAAATGATGTCTAGGGCTAGTCTCTGTATATCATGTGTCAGTTTGTCAATCTTATGGGCTCTCTGTTCAACTAATAAAGTCATCCATTTTGACGTACAGAACTCTGATATACTGCACCACTCCTTAAGGCCCTGAGGGTCCAGGAGTGTGCAGTCTTTTAGAATCCTGTGGCCCCTGGGGGATATTTTGACCTCTAAATAGAGTTTGAGGAAGAAGCGATCCCACCAGTGTTGGTTGGCCTGTTTTATAAGTCTTTCTAGGTGTTTGAAATGGCCGCCTAGGATATGGCGGTTCCTTCCAAGCAACCTAGCACTGCTCTTCACACACAGTTTCCAGATGTTTTCAGAACAGTGATATCATATCACTGATATGATATCACTGTTCTGAAAACATCTGGAAACTGTGTGAAGAGCGAAACCATATGCATGCTCTTCTCTATGCTGTATTTTCAAACACACTATCCAGATGTTTCAAGTGCATGTGTATGGTTTCTCCCCAGTTTTAGGTAAAGTGTTCTATTCTATTTCCAGATGTATGAAGAAAAGATGTAATGTGTGAAGAACATCTGTTCTGGTGCAGAACACATGTGTGTGAATAGCAGATGTGCAATGATTGACGGTTTCATTTAAAGTGATACACACATTTTAAAAAGAAGTGTGAATAAAGGATGTGCAATGATTGACGGTTTGATTTAAAGTGACACACAGACTTGAAATAATTGTGCAGAAGAGATGTGCAATGATTGACGGTTTCATTTAAAGTGATACACACATTTTGCAGAACAGTGATATGGGTACTCCCGGCTTATTTATACTTTTTTGATACAGTTTGAAGATGATTTTAGAACAGTTCTATGGCCTCTAATGTTAATTAATACTTTTCAGACCCATTTTGAAGATGATCTCCATTTTTGCATTTTTTATGTTTTTATTTTTTAAAAAATATTTAAAGTTATTTCCCTGTCCCCATTTCTTTGTAGGTCACTTGTCCCACCCTTACCCACATTTTCCTTCCTTTTGCAGACCTCTAGGACCTTCCTGGGCTTTTTTTACAGCATTTTTAAGATTTTTCATTAAAATTACCAGAACCCCGGACCCGAACCCGGACTTTTTTTGAAAAGTCCAGGTCCGGGTCCCGGACACCCCAAAGTTCGGTACGGACCCGAACTTTACAGTCCGGGTTCGCTCAACTCTAGTTATGAGTTATGAGTTTTTAATATCGGCATGAAAATATGAAAAATAGACACTATGGATTATTATAAGTAGTGAAGTGACTATCTTAATATACCTCACCTCCTCCCCTTCGCAGTCCTCTCCTGGGGGGAGGGAGAAATTAGCAGGCCGCTGCTGTCTCTTACAGGCATCCTCCCAGGTCTCCACTGTGCATCTCCCTATGTCTGTGTGCCGCTGCACCTCTCCAATCAGAGCCGGCTGAGCCATTGAGGGATGCCAGTCACCCCCGCTTCTCTGCCTTGGCGGGCTCAGTCACCAAAGCGCTTTGCCTTCAGCGTCTGCAGAGTGCAGGGCAGGAGCGCCGCACACACGTCCACTCACTCCCTCATCTGGTCACGCCCCTCCTTGTGCATCATTTTTCCCAAAATCTTTTCCTTTAGTGGTGGGGATACATAACCCTGGGGGGAATAAGAATTTTTTATTCTCCCCCCCCCCCCTCCCCCTAGAATAGGTCTTTGCCTTTACTCCACCTACTGGTACATAGTGGTGGCTATCCAAGAGAAAATACATTTTGGGCACATCATGGAGAGTGTGCGGCTGGCTGGGATCGCATTGTTTTTAATATCGGCAGGACAATATGAAAAATAGACACAGTGGATTATTGTAAGTAGTAAGGTGACTATCTAAATATATTTATGAACAGCACAAGTTGATTACTTTCTGTAAGATATGTATATATCTATCTATTGACTAAAAATCCCAAGCAGAAGGAGGATACTGTGAAGCATGGCATGTCAGATTGAGGTGTTTTTGTAATGTTGATATTTCACAATCCTGGTGACATTTGTTCGACTTCATGCCTATAGATTTTATGATATATCTTTTTGCTTTATATGTAACCAAATAAATATTTTGATATTTTTTATATTATATTGTCAGTGCTTTAAAAACCCCACCCCCAGGGGTATTTCCTTTTTTTTGTAATGGTCAGCAAGTGTAAGTGCTGGAAGAAGAAGGAGTGTATATACTGTATATAGCATGGTCCTGTATCATTGATCTTTGGGCATCCCACAGTCGTCCCTACCCTATCCAAGTTTATTCACTCAATAAAACAGCAAAGCAAAATACTGACCTGTTCCGTGACTCCGGATGCAAGGAAAAATGTGTGATTGAGGGCAGAGTGACAGGTGAACCACATCTACCAGCCAGGGCTGGACTAAGACAAAACATTGGCCCTGGACTTCATCCAGACCGGCCCAGGGCACATCAGGGTACAGTGCACATCAGGGCAAAGGGCACAGGACACATCAGGGCACAGCACAACAGGGCACAGCACATCAGGGTACAGAGCACAGCGCACATCGGGGTACATCAGGGCACATGGAGCACATCAGGGCCCATCAGGGAACATGGAGCACATAAGGGCACATCAGACACATTAGGGCACATTAGGGCACATCAGGGCACATTAGGGCACATGGGGGCACACCAGGACACATTAGGGCACATCAGGCACATTAGGGTATGTCAGGCCACATCAGAGTATATTAGGGCACATCAGGGCAAATCAGGGTACATTAGGGCCCATTAGGGCACATCATGGCACATTAGGGCACATCAGGGCACATGGAGCACATCGGGCACATTAGGGCACATCATGGCACATTAGGTCACATCAGGGCACATGGAGCACATCAGGCACATTAGGGCACATCATGGCACATTAGGGCACATCATGGCACATGGAGCACATCAGGGCACATTAGGGCACATGGGGGCACATCATGGCACATCAGGGCACATTAGGGCACATGGGGGTACATCAGGGCACATGGGGGTACATTAGGGCACATCAGGGCACATAAGGGTACATCAGGGCACACAAGGGTACATCAGGGCACATGGGGGTACATCAGGGCACATGGAGGTACATCAGGGCACATCAGGGTACATGGGGACACATCAGGGCACATGGAGCACATCAGGCACATTAGGGCACATCATGGCACATGGAGCACATCAGGGCACATGGGGGCACATCATGGCACATGGAGCACATCCGGGCACATTAGGGCACATGGGGGCACAACAGGGCACATGGCGGTACATCAGGGCACATGGGACACATCAGAGCACATGGGGGTACATCATGGCACATCAGGGCACATGAGGGCACATCAGGGTACATGGGGACACATCAGGGCACATAAGGGTACAACATGGAGGT